>APFE030870761.1:14439-31246 GCA_000404065.3 Pinus taeda | reverse complement strand
GGGTGGGGGGGGCTTGTGCCCTCCATGGGGGTTTGGGGGGGGGATAATCCCCCCTGGCTAGGGGGTCTAGGGGCTAGCAATCGCCCAGCGGGGGTTCAAGGGCAACGCCCCCAAAGCTAAAAATAGATGTAAAATTGCCTTGTAAAAGTCTAGTAATTTCTAGTCTATCTAGGCCATTCATTAGGCAGATTATCTAACGATAGAAGTTATGTTTAATTTAGGGTTTTTTGCCCTAGCATGCAACCCCTCACTATATATGAGGGAATTGTATTGCGTCTATGTATATCTATATTCTGAGTGAGGAAGAGAGAGGAGATTGAGAGTGAAGAGGGTGTTACAGCAGATCTACTGTAGGTTGTATCTCTTCGGTTTACTGGATAATATAATAAAAGAAGGACTAGCTGTTTCTCCATGGACATAGCCCAAATTGGGTGAACCACGTATATCTGTGTCTCTCTTGTTTTATGCATTTTCTGTGTTTATATTTCTACAATATTTTATGTGTTCCATTGCTCCGTAATATATAATTTTCTAACACTTTAAGCTAGAAAAAGAATAAAAGAATGCTATAGTACAGTGGAAAGAACGAGTGTCAGAGAAATAGGTAATCTAGTTCATGGGAGGGAAACATTCAAATACTCAATGCACAGAGGTGAAACTGGTCAAGGACACTCAAAGGGATGCTCTTTCCACAAGTAAAAGGATGTGTCAAGTTGTCGAAGCTAAGTGATTGCATGATTGATTTTGCAAAAGACATGGTCAAATAAGTGGTGTAACACGAGTCCAAATGAAGCTAGTTCAAGGCCAAAAAGGTGCAAATAGTCAAAATGCAATGCAGCAGTACAACTCAACACAAAGGAGTCTCTAGGGTATAAGGCCAGAAATCAGCGCAGAAGAAAGGAGAATGTGTCTTCAACACATAAGTCATGGTAGGACTAAATAGGACTCCCGAGCCTACTCAGTATAGAAGCATGGGCAACCAATGTCAACAAGGCTCTAACTAAGATGCCCATGTAAAGGATGGCTCTACCATCACATCATGATTTCAAAATCGATGAGTGAAAATGGTGTGCTAACCAAGATACGATGGGGTTGACCCTATGGCTAACATATCACTAAACGGAGGCTAGTATGAAAGATGCAGTGGAAAAAAAAATTCCCTAACCTAAATGCCAGTGAGTGAATGATACCTGCCATGATGGATCAGTGGTCATGGGACCTAAATAACATCTCAAAGAAGTCTCCAAAATATCCTGAAAAAACAACCCACTCTCGACAATCCAAGCCCACAGGTCAAAAAATTCGTGAGACAAAAATCAATTTTTGAAAAAATATTTTGCAATTTCAAAGTTATATAATGGCTTTTGTACTCATAGTTTTTTCATTTATGTTTGGAGTAAAGAGCTATGGAGCAAAATGGAGCAAGCTTTCTTCTAAACAATTGGACCGTTCAAATCACCCCAAAATTATCAGGTAACCCTCAAATCATACCTGTAATGTTTTGTGATAGTTTTTAGAATTTTTCTTAAAGTTCTGACTGTGGGAAATTATGCCCAAAAATCCAACTTTGCGTATAAGGAGGTTGGATTTGATCAACCCGCATATACGACGGTCCTACACGTGACTGTGTGTAAAAGGAACCCGCCTGTACGCGAGTTAAAGTTTGAACATAAAAACTAACGATTGAAACTCTAATTTTTTGCAGGATTACTATCACGTGAAGGGAAAGAGAGCATACCACTACTGATAATAAGGTAATGAATGACCAAAATGCACTAGACGCTCTGAGAGGCTGTGGCTTACTGAAATTCTTCAAAATGCCAAACATGAAAGCCAATACACACTTGCTCGAACTACTGATCCACTACGGGAGTGCAGAGGATGATTCCTTCATGATAGACCAAATGCCTCCATGGATTTTCATCGAAGACAACTATTTTATTACAAGTCTCTCCCTAAGAGGGTAGGTCATGCATTCGATTGGCAGGACAAGAATAGTCTATCAGTAGAAGACTATGTCCATATATACTGTCCTAGACATCCAGAGAAGATTGGAAGTCAAATTCCAATCAAACATGTGGAAAGTTTATCCCTGAGGATTCTTATATTTACCATTGCACGGGTAAATAGGTCAGCTTCGCTGCATCATGCATCACAAGTGTCCATGACCCTAGCAGTGGAATGTCTTACCACAGTATTTGATTGGTGCACATCTCTTCTGAATAACATGAAGAGCCAATTGACCTCTATACAGAAGGGTCAAATGAAGAATTTTGGATATGGGACTATATTGTGCTCATTCTTCTTCGAGAAGGTAACTGCGCTACATCCCAAAGTATCAGTGTCCATCAGCAGCCCTAGAGATCCACGAATGGGTAGATGGGAGGACTTGATGAAACGGCTTGGAGGCCGGGACGTGCCTAGAATGACTTTTGATGATGAGTTTTTCACCTAGTGGGACCAACTAATCATCGTAATTGACGACTACCCATATGCCGGTATGGATTTCCGAGGAGATCCAGACTTGGCGTTACCACCAAATGTAGCATGGGGAGACATAGGTAACAATTTTTTAAGTTTTTGTGAATTTTTAAGATTTTTTGGATTTTTTTTTTTTAAATGAAATGAACTTAGAAATATTTTTGATGAGACAGAATACTGACAAAATTACCATGTTCCAGATGTGGGTCTAGTGAGACCAGATGGATTTCTGAGGCACGGGCGTCATGGAAGAGGGGCCGAAGAGGTAGCAGCTGAGACAGAGAGAATCCTATATGAAATTCAGAGAAACTTGGTGATACTAACTCACCAGGTACCTGTGATAGCCATAGAGGATCTACTGAGGAGATGCAGCACTACGTGGTAGGGGTACCACAAGACTGGGTCCGGATACTTTGGCGTGTAGCCAACGTGGTGGTTAACTTTTTAGCCGCTCATCCTGAGTTGGGTCGATAGACAGGCCTATGTATGACTGGACATGATCATGGGCATGAACCCAAATTTTGAGGGCATCTTGTCCAAATTTTGTATATTATTTTTTGAACACTCTATCTATATACAAGCGATTTTATGATATATTGATATATATATATCTATATATATATATATATATATATATATATATATATATCATAAAATCGCTTGTATATAGATAGAGTGTTCAAAAAATAATATTCGAATTTTTAGATTCTATTTAATTAGATGAATGATAAATGTGCCAATCTAATGCTTGATTAGCAATAGAGTCTGCTAATGAATTCTCAGATCGTGGAATGTGAACATATATAATATACATAAATGATCGTTGTGACATTCTCACTCTAAAAAATTGGTGATATAAATAAGGATCACGAACATGATAAATGTTATTTAGCTGCGACACCACTAGCTGCGAGTCTAGATAAACTACCAATAAATCAATCCCATAAGAAATAGCTTCAAATAGTAAATTAAGAACGGCAGTATATTCAGCAATGTTATTCGAAGCGGGGCCAATACATAGTTCCCTCGACACCATCAACTGGCCAGATGGATAATAAATCACCCAAGCCGCAGAAGCAAGATTCCGAGTGTGCCGACTAGCACCATCAGCGAATTTGAAATATATTGAATCATCCATCCACACCTGCCAAAGCAGATCAAAAAAATGTCAATATCACAAAATTCCAAACAAATATGTAAAAAGATACAATATATACAAACAAGCAATTGCTCGGTCGAAGCTGAAGCAAAATACTTCTTAAGGTAGAGCCCATTTCGAGGCTCTGCCAGCTTGTTCCCTTCAAAATCAATTAATTCATAGGCCCCTTTACCCAAAACTCGCTTGACTATAAAGGGACCATACCACATAGACTTGAATTTGCCTGGCCCCGAGGCATCTTTGTCTTGGTCATAGACTAAGACAAGGTTGCCTTCAGAAAAAAACTTGAGGACGGACAGCTTTATCATACTAAGTTTTAACCCTCTTCTTATGGACTTTGTTTATTATGGCTGCATCTCAACGCTGCTCATCAATATGTTCCAAATGAACGAGGCATTCTTCGAGATGAGATGACTCTGGAAAAAGTTGTACAGCTAGCTTAAGGGACAGAATTACATTCGATAGGAAAAATAGATTCCAGCCCGTAAACAAATTGAAAAGGAGTAAAACCGGTGGCAGTATTAACCAAGGTTTGATATTCCCAGAGTGTCGGGTACAACATGATGTGCTAATTGGATCAATTTTATCAATTTTCCTTTGCAGGATAGTCTTAAGGGACTTATTCACGGCTTCGACTTGCCCATTGGCTTGAGGATAATATGGAGACGAATGCTCCTGCTGGAAGCCCAACTTGAGAGCCAATTCGGTCATCAGTTGATTCTGGAAGTGACTGCCATGGTCAGTGACCATCTCTCTTGGGATACCAAATCGTGAAATAACCTGGTTGAAGAGAAACAAGGTTTTTGTTTCACTATCGTTTTTGTAAGTAGGCATGGCCTCAGCCCACTTCATAAAGTAGTCCACAACCACAATGATGTCCTTGTGATTTGCCGCCGAAGGCAGATTACAAGTAGTAAAATCAATGCCCCACTTCGTAAATGGACTGACAGTGATAACAAGAAAAAGTGGAGCTAGATGAGTTCCGGGTATAGATTTGACAAAGATATCAACTTTTGATTGCTTCAATACAATCTTTGAAAATTGAAGGCCAAAAGTAGCCTGCACGCAAAATTTTATGGGTTGTTGCATCCCTGATAGATGACCACCACAAGCTCACTATGGAAATCATTAAGTATAGACTCAGCTTCTTCCAAAGTTAAGCAACGCCTAAGGATTGAGTCAACCCCTCTACGATATAATGTATCACCAATGATAACATAATTTTTGTCAAGGTGATGTAACTTTCGACGCTCATATTTGGAGGAAGCAAGTGGAAACTTCAAAGTCTGTAGAAATATAATAATATCTCCATACTAGGGATCTTGTGAAGAAATGAGGAACAAATTTTTATTGGGAAAATTTTCCTCATAAACAATAGTTTCCTCACAAGGCAGCTCCGAAATCAATTCCAAAAAAACTAATGAATTCTTAGATTTAGATGACAAGAATTCAAGATCGGACTCTTGCAAAATAACAATCCATCAATTATACTTACCCCCAATCACTCGCCTACTGAAGACAAACTGAAAAGGATTGACAGTCGCTAAGACGAACATTTTGCACAGCAGAATGTAATGACGAAGCCGCTTGACAACATGGACAGTTGCCAAGGCCAATTTCTCGATGGGAAAATAGCATAGCTCAGGTCCTACTAAACCTCAACTCAAGTAGTAGATTACATGCTCACTGAGAGCATCATCATCCTAAACCATAACCATACCAATGGTTGATTCTGCTGTAGCGAGATACAAGAGGAAATCTCTGCCATATTTTGGTGGACTCAATAATGGAGCAGAGGTTAATGCTTTTTTCAAAGCATCAAAATATCGTTGCACAATGTCATCCCATAAAAATGGAACTCTCTTCTTAAGAAAATGCATAAATCCTTTGGTAATCTCAGCATAATTTGCTATAAATCTCCTCAAAAAAATTGCCTTTCCTTGGAGACTTTGAAGTTGACAAATGGAAGACGGGGGAGGCAACTGAATTATTGCCTCAACCTTGAAAGGATCAACACGAATCCCTTCATTCGATACAATGAATCCTAACAATTGACCAGATGTGACTGCAAAAACACACTTATTCTGATTCAATCGGATTTTATAAAAATGACATCTCTCAAAAACTAACCGAAGGTGGCTGGGATGATCAATTCTCTTACGAGAACGAGTAGCTAAGTCATCCAATTATGCTTCAATAACATGTTTTATGCCATGGAAAGTATAAGGCATGGCCCACTAAAAAGTAGCTCCAACATTTTTAAGACCAAAAGGCATCTTTTTGTATACAAACGTGCCCCACGGACAAATAAAGGTTGTCTTGTGCTAATCCTCAAGACGAATAGTAATATGATTGTAACTAGAGAATCCATCCATGAACGAAAAAATTTCATTACCCGCACATTCATCAACAATTTGATCAATAAAAGATGTGAGGTAATTGTCTTTTGGACAAGCTTTATTTAAATCCCTAAAGTCGATACACACTCGGATCGTTCCTTGCTTCTGATCTACCAGGACTAGAATGGAAACCCACTCAATTAGAGGAATGAGGTATATGAAACCTACCTTAAGCAGCTTTTCAACTTTAGCTTTAATAGTTGTCGTTTTCCAAGGATTGATCGGTCAAAGTTTCTGATGAATAGGTTTGGCATTTTCGTACGTCTTGATCTCATGTTGGACTATAGATGGATCAATTCCAGGCATTTCCTCAAAAGACCAAGCGAACACATCTCAAAATTCTTTAAAGAGGTCAGGGGACAATCAGCTCTGATGAAGACATTTTCTATTACGTTAGGATTCCTAGAGATGTTTACAAGTACATTTCGTGAGATAACCGACATGTTACCTTCGGCAGAAAATTGTGCCAAAGCCAAAGGGTTTGAAACTGTAAAAACATCACTAGTAAACATATTGGAGAACCTAGATTCAACTTCATGCAATGGAGGAAGAAAATATGAACGATGATGTAAATCTTCCCATGGTCAATCCACACCCATCATTGCCTCCAAAATTGCTTCTTCAGATGGTAAGACTGTATCCAAGCAATCTAGAGTTGAAGTAGAATTGAGGGTCCAAGCCGGAGCCACATTGCCATCTAACTCCTCTTGTAAAAAAGAAGCGGGATGGTTGTCTGATGAGTTAACAATAGATTGATAGCTAAGTTCTGATGCGGAGATGGGAAATTCCATTCCACTAACCTTCCCTCCATCTAATGTGGTGGTAGATGAAAGTAAGGTCCAAGGGTCTAAAAAATAATGAGTCTGAAAGAACTCTTTTCGTGAAGGTCCCCTAGAGGATGAAATTGCATTAATTCTAGTTGTATGAGCAGGAAGGTCAAATATACCCATTAACGAAGAGTACATCCCAGCTCCTAAATTGTAAATAGGTTGACGGGGATTGTCCACCAATGGAATAGTAGAATCTAAAGTTCTATGGGAGTCACCTGGAGAATAATCCAACAGATCAATTTTAACAATCCTCTCCTCATGAGGAAAACAGAGGATGTGGAATAAAGATGAAACTATGGCATCCATCTCGTAAATCTAATTCCTGCCTAAGAGGAGGTTATAATCCAGGTTCGCATTGATGATTTCTACCTCAATATTTACGACTTTTCCCCCAACACATATAGGAAAGGTCGGGATAATCCCGTGTGGCCTATGAGAATGTCCATCAAACTTCATCAAGAGAGTCGGTGAAGGAACAACTGAAGGTGATCCAATGACCTTCCAGCATGACATAGACATTACACATGTGGAAGCTCCCTCATCTATAATTGTATGAAAAATATTGGTCTTTTGGTAAGTGGACTTTATGTGGAAAGCCATATGGTGAGGAAGTCTCTTTTTGACATTTAGCATATCAAAAGTGAACACTAAAGAGTTCTTTGGATCTACTACACCGATTGCTGAAAGAAAAGCACTTCTCATAGAAGGGCACGACTAGAGTACCTCCAATGTAGACATAGCACAAGGACTTTGAGCTAGATCTTCTATAATCGAGTAGTTCTGGGCTGCCCTAGCATTAGGGTTTGTTGACACCTAATCATCAGGATTGGGTGAATAACTGAAATTGATGTAAATAAATAATAGAAAATATGAGTCACCAAGAGATGAAATGAACAGTCTCACCCTCATGTATATAATAAAGACCAACCTGAATGAATATTATGAATTTTTTTGAGGAGTTACCTCCTGGTCTGACATGGTATCAGAGCCAGTGCCATTTTTGGCTTCCCTTTGCTTTGTAACTCCCTATTCTGCCTATGCATATTGACATCTATCTCACTATTATTATGTTGATTCTACCTAGCAGCTCTGATGCTACCTCCCATCCAAGAATACAGTCAACTCATAATTTTGAAACAGTTTCATTCACTACTTGTCGATGAAATCAAGACTCTCGCAATAGCCGCTACTGCCTCTGCCTTAGACGATCTATGTAAACATTTTGAATTTTTCATTGAAAAAAATCCTTGCCTCCACCTCCATCACTGTGTATCCCCACAGTGCCAAGAAGGAAAATCTCTATCTCGTCCCACAGATTCCATAAAGGGAGAGATCCAAAAGCTACTAGCCAGAACACCCCTCCTACCCATTTTAGAAATCAGAGTGCCGCAGCAGGAAGAAGTATTGTTCCTTACCTAAAGACTCTACAGCCTTTGCATCGAGCATGACGATTTTGTCATATGTGCTGCAAGAATGGCACCAGAAGCCTTCTTCTGATACAAGAATTTCAGAGGGACTCGAATATTCTTTATTGAAGCACGTCCTTCCAAAAGTCTGAGCTAGCGATCATCAAAATCTGAATTGGGAAAACCATCAACTACGACATACTTCAAAGAAGTATCAGCGGCATTAGGATTTCCATCCAAAGCTTTTGTGCTAAGGGGTCTTCATTTCATCACATATCAACTGAGCAACAATTGTATTGGTGCCCACCATGGAGATTGTATTAGTTCCCACCACGGGGCAATGGCATTGGGTTCCAACACGACTTAATGCTACCTATGTGGCCATTAAGCCATTCAATTGATACATTGTTTCAATTGCGTGTTGCTCCAATTCTATTGCTATCCAGAGCCTATGCGTGAGAGCCTCCTCTCCAATGCGAATGCTATGATTTTTTTTAGTGACTGTGAGTTGTTGCATTGTATATGGCATTAAATATTAGAGTTCATGAATGGTGAATGCTATTACCTTGGGGTGGATGGTATTACATTTTGTATAGTGATACCTCTATCTCCATATATCAGAATCAATTTTTTTTTAGCAGCTGAAGTTGTTTTTCTCCACAAAATCACATTTTTTTCCAGCAGAAGTATTTTTACAGCACTTAGATTTTACAATGCATTCAATCATATCTATTGTGGGAGTAGTTCTCACTGGAAAGGAGAACTATCCTAAGTGGTCCCAGAAGATAAAACACACCCTCATTTTCAATGAGTTGTGGAAAGGAGTGTGTGTTGGAGACAGAGACAAAGAGCCAGAACAACCTACCTCAGACAAGGAGTTCGCCATTTGGGAAAATAAGAACAGCAAAGCCTATGCATTAATTGCAGCATCTGTAAGTGAAGAGGTGAGTCGTCATATTTTATCATTTTCAAATGCTTTCGAAGCCTTACAAAAATTGAAGGAACTCTATGACTCACACTCTGCACTTGAAGTTGTTCAACTCATGACTAAACTCTTCACTCTTGAATTACAAAATAATGATCCTCTTGCTCTTACATCAGAAGTAAAATCTATAATGCATGATATCAAAGCCATTAAGGTTGAATTGGATATTCCTCTTATCACTTTTCTCAAGGCACTTTATCCTACTTACTCCAATTATCTTGAGTCATTGCAAGCAAATGGAAATCTCTTGATTGTCTTGTGAAAAATTTTATTGAAAGAGAGAAATCTTTTGGAAAGAAGACAGTCCCTGAATCTTTTGAAGTTGTGTGCCTTGCTCATAAAGAAAAGAATCTTTCCCAAGATTCTTCCAAAGGAAGAGGTGGTCAAAGACGAAGAGGAAGATATTTCAGAGGCGGGGGGCAGACACTCCCAAGGAGAAAAGTTAGATTTGCACTGCATATGCTACAAAAGCAATGGATCGCATGATGCCTCCACATGCAAGTTACCTTCGGACAAAATTAAGTAGCAAAGAAACCAACCCAAAGGTAAAACTAATGACATAGACAAGGTAAAGCACCTGAATGCGCTCATTATGTTGTGGCATAATGTAATATTGGAGTAAATGAAGACTCATTTAATGCTTCACTTGCTTCTTGGAAAAATGATTGGTTTCTTGCTTTAGGAGAAACTTACCACATGACTCATAGAACATATTTTTTTGAAGAATTTACTAACAATGTTGATGGAGCAGTATACTTTACAGACCAATCAAAACTCAAGCCATCAGGGCTTGGCACAATCAAGCTTAAATTTCCTGGTCTTCCAGACTTTCTTTTGCATCATGTTATATATCTCCCACATCTAAAGAGAAACTTGTTGTCCTTGGTCCACATCCACCAGCAAGGTCACTCAATTCATATGTTTGATGGAAAGCTTGAGGTGAGAAAAGCATCTGACCACTCACTTTTCATGAGGGGGATAGAAGAAGAAAGACTTCTCAAACTGCAGGGTACCTCTGCTCGTGCACAACATTTCTCATATAATTCTCATTATGAAGAAGGTAAACTTCCATCAAGTTTATTATGGCATGTTAGATTTGGACATTTGAACTATGATAGCCTCTGCTTGTTGAAGAAAAATGGTGTTACTAGTTTGCCTACAATTCCTAGGAAACTTAATCAATGTGATGCTTGTAATCTAGGAAAGCATAGCAAACAATATTTTCATGATGCACATTCAAAAGCACATAGAAAAATTGAACTTATTCATTCAAATTTATGTGGTCCAATGCTTGTTCCTTTTGCAAATGGAAATAAATATATGATGACATTTATTGATGACTACACTAGAATGTGTTGGGTTTATTTATTGAAGAACAAATGTGATGCTTTTCAAACATTCAAGAACTTTCATACATGGATTGAAAATGATGCACAATCTCATATTGGCTCTATTTGCACTGATAATGGAAAAGAATATACTTCAAATGAATTTGAAAACTATCTTCGCCAACATGGGATCAAACATCAAACAACTGTGCCTTATAATCCCCAACAAAACGGTGTAGCTAAAAGAATGAATACGACAATCTTAAATATGGTGTGCTCCATGATGTTTCTCAAAAATGTAAAATTGATGTTTTGGGCTGATGTAGTTCTATGTGCTGTATATATAAAGAATAGATGTCCATATAATGCTATCAGAAACAAGACTCCTTATGAAATGTGGTATAGGCACATTCCTTCGATAAAGCATCTCAAGGTCTTTGGTTCCACCTATTATGCCTTAATACTAAAGGTACATAGAAACAAACTTGGTGCAAGAAGTCATAAGTGTATCTTCCTTGGGTATTCAAACACCTCCAAAGCATATCGTCTCTATGATGAAGTCAATAAAAAGTTTGTTGTATCTAGAGATGTAATCTTTCTTGAAACATCCAAAACTGACAATGTTGTTGAGTGGCAACTTGATCGCTTGGATAGATTCGCAAATGCAAAATCATTTCAAGAATTTGATAATCAGATTCCACATCTTGAAGGAGGGGTTCCTATACTAGATCAACTCGTGGAATCTTCTTCTGAAGCACTCTCTCCCCTGCATGAAACTCCAACAACAGATGATACTTTAAGTGATGTGATTGATAGAATTGGGAGACTCAATCTTGATTCAATCCCATCTCAATCAATGGAGCAACCTGGACCATCTGAGAAAGGTCCCCCAAAGTGGCTAACAAAGACACTTGAAAGTGTTCGTCCTGATGAGGTTGGAAAGACAGGAACTAGAAATTCAAACTGGCAAAATGGAGGTGATGTAGATGACTCTGATTCACCTGTCGGTATGGATGTTTCATATGACTGTGAATTGAATTTGTCTACAGATTTTGAACCAACTTCCTTCAGAGAAGTTGCTTCTCATGTTGAATGGAAAGAAGTGATGCAAAAGGAGTATGATTCCCTAATAAAGAATCGCACTTGGAAGCTTGTTGGTCCTCCATTAGGAACCAAATCAATTGGCTGCAATTGGGTCTACAAGGACAAGTATAAAGCTGATGGCTCACTTGAAAATCACAAAGCCAGGCTTGTGGCAAAAGGTTTTGCACAGAAGGAAGGGGTCGATTATGAGGAGACTTTTTCCCCCACAACAAAATGGGCTACCATCCAGACACTCTTTTCCCTAGCAGCTCAGAACAGTTGGAAAGTCCATCAAATGGATGTAAAAACTACTTTCTTGAATGGAGATCTAAAAGAGAATTTTTTTTATGTCCTAGCCTGAACGATTTATTGTGAAAGGACATGAACATAAAGTATGCAAACTTTTGAAATCCTTGTATGGCCTCAAACAAGCACCGCGAGCCTGGTATGAAAAACTAACTGAGCATCTTCTGAAACTCAATTTAAAACATTATGATCTTGATGATGCAACTTTGTTTGTCAAGAAGGTTGGCAAAATAGTTGTATATCTTGTGGTATATGTAGATGATCTTTTAATGATTGGGAACAATGAAAGCTACATTACATCCATAAAGAAGTAATTGAGGAAAGGTTTTGAAATGATTGATTTGGGCTATGTTCATTACTATCTTGGTATTGAAGTAACTCAACATCCGAAGTCCATATTCCTTTCTCAAAAGAAGTACATTAGAGATTTGTTGAACAGGTTTGGCATGACAAAGTGCAATTCTCTTACTACTCCGATGGAACAAAACATAAAGCTCACATCCATTGAAGGAAAAGAATTTGAGGATGCAACAAAGTATAGACAATTTGTAGGAAATCTCAACTACCTAACGACTACCAAACCAAACATTTCATTTGTTGTTGGAATCCTCTCCAGGTTTATGCAAAAGCCTTGTGAGGGACATTGGTCTGCTGCAAAAAGAGTTCTAAGGTACTTGAAGGGAACTCAAGACTTTGGAATCAAGTATACACAGGTAGACGACTTCAGCTTGATTGGATACTCTGATTCAGACTTCAATGGAGACAAAGAAACTAGGGTATCTACTTTAGGTTATGCTATGAGTCTTGGATCAGGAGCTGTCTACTGGAGATCACACAAACAATAGTTCCAGCAGATTACAGTCGACTCCACTCATGATTGAAAATACCTCAGCAATAAAGCTGGCCAAGAACCCAAAGTTCCATGATCGAACAAAACACATCAATACTAAATATCATCTTATTTGACATCATGTTGAGGCCAAAACAATCCATCTCCTCCATTGTTCCACTAATGAGCAAATTACATACATCTTCACCAAAGCGCTTGGAAGAGAAAAGCTTGAAAGATTCAGAATGATGCTTGGACTCACCAACATCCCTTCAGATTCAGGCGAGGAATGCTGACACCTAATCATCAGGATTAGGTGAATAACTAAAATTGATGTAAATAAATAATAGAAAATATAAAGAGTCACTGGGAGATGAAATGAACAGTCTCTCACTCATGTATATAATAAATACCAACCTGAATGAATATTATGAATTGTTTTGAGGAGTTACCTCCTGGTCTGACAGGGTTAATAGTTGAGCACTTCGCGGAACCTTTTGTTATCCGAGGTATAGACTCAACAGAGGGTCGCTCAATATGAAGTGGGTCTATGGCTTCAGGAACCGAATTAGCCTTAGATGTTTCCGTTTCACCATAATCATGTGCTCACGTAGCGACGTCGATATGAGAGCTCATCATATAAACATTTGAGGAATTTTCCCCTTCATGGTTGCCCCCTGCAGAGGTACGAGCGTTTGAATTCGCGCCAGCAAGTAATTGTTGCCCTTGGGGAAAAGTGTTAGTCAAAACAACTCAGGAGCTAGAGGGCCCTTGCTACACAAATAAGTGTTGAGCATCTTGTATCTTAGGGCAGAGGTGAGTCAGATGATCTTCATTGCATAATTTGCATGGAAACTTTAACTTTTTCTTGGACTCTCTTCTACCATCACCAGCACTGTTGCCCGGTTTGTTTGCATTGCCTTTCCCTTCTTGGTTCTTCCTTCTTCTTCTTGTTAGTGACCTGGACGACATTTATAGAGGTAGGTTGGGATGGTGTAGGTGTAGATGGTGTTGTCTGGTTAGAAGAAGCAGTTTATAGAGACAACTGCTACAATTGATTCAAAAGGTTCACCGTGTTAACATCAATCGATCTAACTATAGCATCAGCGTGGGAGCCTGGCTTTGGTTTAGCTAAATTGAACTTAGATCTAGGAGCATCAGGTAGAATTTTCTGAAGGGTCCCAAATTGAAAATATATTAGTTCTAATTGTTGGTCTCGAAAAATAGCCTGCTCTACCAAATAAACACCAGAAAGAGACACGTCCTTTGAGATCTCAGGTTGTAATGATTTGAGAAACCATTTGAGAAGGAATTTTGATGGGATTTCATCTTTGATAAGCCTTTTTCTCCTTCTCCATTCCTGGATGTGATTCAAAATGTGAGCTGCAGTGTCTTGTTGAAAGTTAGCTAGAAGTTCAGTTCTGGCTTCATATCGGACAGGCAACTGAAAATGGTTCAAAAAGATATTAGCCAAAACACAGAAAGAAGTTTAGGTGCCCCCTAGCAACTCTATATACCATTTGGCCACATTTCCGATTAGGGCACATTGAAATAACTTCAACCTGATCGAATTATCTATCAGGGAGTTGGATGAGCACCATAAGTGAAATGTGGTCACATGGTCTCCCGGATCTTCACCACCTTTCCCCTCGAACTTTGGGATATCCGAGGGAAGTTTAGTTGGGACTGGAGGCAAAGCCAAATTGTACTGAATTGGATCATTCATCAATTTAGTTAAGTCTTCCAAGTTAAGCGTGGCCAAAAAAGGAAGCCATGGGGGGCCTTGGGAATTCCATCCAGAATGGGTAGGGTTCCCAAAGGTCTGAAAAGAAAGACCTGGATTTTGAAAAACACCAGGTTGCCTGAATTAACTCATAGAACCTATTAAACCAAAAGGTGCTCCTTATGGACCAGCAAAATTTGGAGTTTGACCAACTCCTATTGAAAATCCTCTGTAACCAGTGAAGTTACCCCCTAACGAAGTATTGAAAGGAGCTGATAGCCCTTGATAAGGATTCCATGCATTAGAAAAGGGTGGAAAATTCTGAAATGAATTAACCAAAGAATACGACACATTCCCTTGTTGGTTGAAAAATTGATTCCCAGCTCCTATCCCACTAACTACAGGGCTTATCCAACTCTGGAAGGGGTTACTATCTTGGCTTGTCAAAAAAAAAGGCATTAACCCTATTGTCGAATTGGAATGTGGTATATGACCACTTCCAAATGGGAAACCCTGAAAAGAAGTCGATCCACTCATCATGGATGTAGAGGCAGTCGATGGTATGTTCAAGGGAACTAAAGGAATCCCATGAGACAGCATTCCATAAGGGAAAAATCCAAAACTGGATGCAGTAGCTTGAGAACTTCCACTCATTGACAGAATGGAAGTAGACCCAAATATAGTTCATCCCCCTTGTACATAGAAGGGATGGATATAGTTCATCCCCCTTGTACATATATGGGAGTTTGCATGCTTGCAACACTCATCGTAGATGCCATGCTTCCAGCAGTGGTCATCGAAGGAATAGATGTATGTAAACCTAGACTCAAAGGTATATGAGTCGGAGTTCTGATGTACAATAGAACGTCTGGATGGTCAGGAGGAATAGGAAAATTCAGAGCCGCAACCAACTTTGAAAGCTATTCAACTTCGATATTATCTTCCGATTGAAAGAGTACTCGAGAAAGAACTGGTGTGTTCCTTTCTAACTCTCTACTAGTGCCAGGTCTATCTGAATCAATTACCCTAAGTGGAGAATCAATCTCTGATGCGTTTGCTACCACTAGTTGAAAACCACTGGTAGAATCGCTCCTATGCCTTCTAGGTGAAGGCTCAGGACTCGTAGGTGATAGCCCATGAAGTCTCCTAGACCATCGAGATGGTTGGTCAGCCACTTTGAATTATTTAAAAGATCTACTTAAAGACCCAAAAATTATAGAACTAGGCTAACTACGAGCAAATAACACTCACTAAAAATTCCCTAAAGATATCAGCAATCAAACAACACTCGAATATTTCTGCTCTGGGTGATTAGGACCGGACACCAAAATACAAGAAATTTAATAACAAGGACCTTCTGAAAATAGACTGTTACACCCCAGGCCTACTAGCGAAGGTATTAGAGGTAGTTACGCTAACCGCTAGACAACAACCTTTGTTGGTGCAAACACCCAAGCTTTGCAAGGGTGCCCTCCAGAAGTACTGCTGAACGTGATACAATGTCAACCTCAGGTGCCACCGGATTCCCCTCCACAGCTGTTACACAGTAAAATGTCACTGCCATCATGCCAGTCTCCCTACTGTGTTGTGAAACCACATTCACCCATACCCATGCTCCTCAAAATGGCTAAAAAACCCTCTTTGCCTAAGTTAAATGAATCATCGCGTCTGTTGATCAAATAACCACGCTGACAGGCAGAGGCCAATGTATCTGATGCGCTGCCAGTGCAAAAGCACACGTCTTTTCCGTGCTGGTCCCATTTTACGAACAGCGCACCCTCTGTTTGTCCTGTTGCGCGTTGACCAGACCTCCTCTATAGTTGATTTGCGATGTCAGCGCGCCAGCTCAGTGTCTCACCCGCGCTGATCCTATTTGGGCGAATTTGTTCTAACAACCAACCTTCCAGATCCCTCCAGACTTGGTTGTTAGCATTGTTGAGGTCGCCATCCTTTCTCTGGCATGTCTGTTCGACTGACCATCCACTTATCTTGGAGGAAAGCTCATCCTTTACCTATTCATGGAGACTCCTTCTCCTTTATAAGCCTCCTCTATTGCCCATGGGCAGCTAGTTAGATAGTTTGGGACATATAGACTTTGTTTGAGGAATTCTTAGTGCATTAGTGCTGCTCTTTGTAGGCATTTGGTGTGTTGTGTGAGGATTGCTTGGAGCTTGAGGAAGGTCATGAGCTTCTTGCCTTATATGTGAGAGAGAGACCTCTTTGACTTGGGAGATTTGCTTCAAAGGTGAATGCTTGGGAGACATGCTGGCTGGACCCT
>APFE030870747.1:91834-106989 GCA_000404065.3 Pinus taeda | reverse complement strand
ATAGAATCCCTCTATTGTTATTTTTGTGCCTTTATATTATTATTGTTAGGTCGGCTAGGTTATATTGTGACTCCTTAGACTCCTATATATAGAAAGGAGGTTTTGTCATTTTAATCATCAAAGAATCATTCATTTGTGTTATGTAAAGGAGGTTGCCCCCTCGAAGAGCCTGAATTCTAAGGCATTGATCTATCTTTTCTATCTTTTTGTGAGCTGGTTTCATAACATCCAGGGAGAAGGTAGAGGAAAAATTTACTCACCTCATTTAGTAAATATTTTGGGGACCAAAACAAGGAGGTATTGTCTAGATTTGATCATTATATATTTTTTCACATATCTCGATGCTTTATAGTGGAAAAATTGGAGTGATAAACTTGCAAGAGTAATTTTATTCACTGGAACCAGTTTTGAGAATTGAGGTTTGAAACCTTATGGGAGAATTTTGAGGCCTTAAATGACATTATCAGGGGGTAAAGATTTCTCACCTATGTGCTAGATCCCGTGACATAATTATATAATTAAAAACCTTTCCATCGATGCAAGAATCATGTCAATTGGAGTTCATATGCAAAAGTTATGCCTCTTGGAAGTTGACCTACTATGTTTGGCCACCATGGCATGAGTGGATGCCAAGTTAGGCTCCCACAACTCATGGAAAAGGGGCTAGCCACGTGAGGACTATGAAGAAGACTCTAGAAGGGTCAAATTTGTAACCCTAATTGAGAGTTGAAGGACTCAAACTTGACCCTTAGTTGGTTATCAAGCTTTGTTATAACTAGGCCACTAGGAGGAAAGGGGCCCCATTATATTTGATTCTATCTTGTTCCATAGTAGAGAAGATCAATTGGGAGTAGGAGTGGAAGAGCATAACAAAGGGGCTTAGTGTTCTATAACAGCCTATCATGCCACATGTCTTAGGTCCCTCCATAAAAAGTGCCTTCTCCTTTGTACTTGCATTATTTCTAATCCACACAAAAGCGAATAGAGAAGCCTCACCTTCCAGCTATGGTTTCTCTCATAAAAGTTTCTTGGAGCATATCTTTGTGGTCATTGCAGTTGGTGTGTAATTGTATTTTGTTATCATTTTATCTATTTCATGCATAGAGAATGAATCAATAATAAACAAATATGGAAAATAACGGAATTTAACCTTGACAATATAGGTTCCAATTTATTTTTATCTGATTTGTTGTGATAAACCATCTAGTGGAATATCCCTAGTAGTTCACATATCACATAAAACTTTAACACTTGAATCCTTTTATTTCAATTGCTATTTTATCCCTACAACAACAAAGTGGAGATGGAGGTGTAGGTATTGATCCTCATGCCTTTCACATGTTAAGCAAGCATTATACCATTTGAGCTACAATCCCCTTCAATTTTTAACAACAAAAATAACTTCACATTCAAGAGCTACATCTATGGATATGTTTTTTTTCCCATACTAAATTTCTCTCCATTGTTAGGTATCTAGCCTAGGTCACCCACGTCATAGAAAAAAATTCTCACCACTATACCACAACAACCCTGTATTCATTAGTGTTTGAAATCTTTGAAGTTGTTTGAATTAAAAGGTAGTTCTTGAAAGTGATGGCTCTTCCCCTCAAAATGCCATCAATGGTATCATCCATCAAGGGTTGGAAAAAGGTGTTTCATAAAAGGAACTACAACCACCATCTCCTAAGGAAGGAAAAATGATAAGGTGGATCATTGTTCTTTCAAAGTGGGGTTTGAAGTTAATTATCACCATGGTCTTCCTAACATGAGACTCAAACCACCATTTGACTTGCCTTCTCCTAACTTTCCTTTGGATATTTTTACATATTTTTGTCTTTTTTAACTCTCTCCTATGAATAAGAAATTTTGTCTTGAACTCCTCCATTTTCTCAAGATTTGTAAAGTAGGGATTTTTGTATTCCTTTACTTTATACATATGAAATAATCATGACCTCAAAGCAATTTCACTCTTTTCAACCATACTTCCAGAGATGATAGATTTACAAGCATGAATACTTGAGTTAAAGATGAGTTAACCTACATGCTTATCAACAATACCCATTTATTTATTTTTAATGGACATAACCATTTAAGAGGTGAAAATCATGAATACCCAATTGTCTATTTTATTTTATTTTATGTGATTCACAATCATCGGGGATAGATTTACAAGCATGAATACTTGAGTTAAAGATGAGTTAACCTACATGCTTATCAACAATACCCATTTATTTATTTTTAATGGACATAACCATTTAAGAGGTGAAAAATCATGAATACCCAATTGTCTATTTTATTTTATTTTATGTGATTCACAATCATCGGGGATTGCTGACCACTACGTCCACGAAATAATTGTATTAAGTAGATCTACTCAAAAGGATCACTTCCTATCAACTCATCCATGGAGCCTGACCTCGAGAGTGTTGAGAGAATTGAGCCCTTGACCTCTCAATAATAGAGGTGTTTTAATGGCGATGACTCGACCAATTGAACTAGCCCTCGAGGATGATACCCATTTGTCCATTGCTAATAGACATAGACATTTAAGAGATGAAAAATATGGGAGTAGGTATTTCGAATGTACAAAAAGCTACTCATTTCATTTCCTTTTTTTTTTCTTTAAAAAAATTTAGAGATGATTTTTCCATTATATTTTCATAAATATGTGAAAAAGGAAATTATAAGTTGATTTTTTTTTTTATTTTTATTTTTTAATTTTAAGAGAGAAAAATGATAATTTGAATCTTTCATTGTTTTATAGAAACTATAAGCTGATTTTTTCCAATATATTGTTTTCATAATTTTGTGAAAAAAATTCTTAAAAAAAGAAGATTATCTTTTTATAGTGTAGTTTAAATGTGTTATGTTTTGGTTTTTTTTCGAGTATTTGTTTCTATTTATTTTGCTTGAAATTCCGTAAAGATTTGTAAGTTTAAACTACGTAGTATGTATAATTTTAGCATTCAATATTTTTTTATCAAAATATTACATTTATTTATGCATTAAAAAATATCCAATTTTATTAAAAATTGTTTCACTGAATTCCTTTAAAAAAATCAAAACATAAAATAAATAACTATGTTTTTTGGTGCATTATCTTTGAATCCAACTATATATATATATATCTCCAATTTTGAGGTCACTACTAAGCCAAACACCAAATTGATATATAAGAACCCCTATTTGTGAGACAAAGGAAAAACCCACATGCCTATAACAATTTGACTTTGAATATATAAATAACACATTTAAACTACACTATAAAAAGATAATCTTCTTTTTTCAAAAAATATGAAAAACAATATATTGGAAAAAATCAACTTACAGTTCCTATAAAAACAATGAAAAATTCAACTTATAATTTTCTTTTTTACAAATTTATGAAAAATATAATGGAAAAATCATCTCTCAAAATTTTAAAAGGAAAAAAAAAAAAGGGAAAATCAAATGAGTAGTGTTTCGTATAGTCGAAATACCTACTCCATACTAGCAATGGACAAATGGTCGTCGTCATTAAAATATCTATGCCCTTGAAATGGAACTCGTTGTTGCCGTGGATCGAACCCAGAAACCCAGAAACAACCGATATTAATTTATTCAAATGTATTTGAAAAGTAAACTCGCCGTTGCCGGGGATCGAACCCGGGTCACCCGCGTGACAGGCGGGAATACTTACCACTATACTACAATGACATGGATGTTTTTCTTCTGAAAATATGAACTATGCTTTCTATGACTATTTATTAACATTATATCCTAGTCAATATTAGTCATGTTTGCTAGTTACGAATGTAATGACCTTGATGGAATGATATGAAAGTTATCTAGGAGTTTATACTATACCAAATGTGGTTTATGAAGGGGACAAGGGATGAGAAGGCCAAATAAGGTTATTCTATAATCCTTCGCGTTGTATCTAAGTACATCAACTTTTACATATGCGTATATTAGGTAATCAACTTTTACATGGGTATATTAGGTAATAATGATGGTTGAGCTTTTGCAGGGGTATCTTAGGTAATAATGATGGTAGTTTATTGTTGGTTTTAAAGATCAATAATTTAGTACTAAGTGAAGCTAAATTACTTTCCTAATGTTATAAGGAGTTTTATGAGTTTTATGCAGATGGTTAGGTGTAATGATTTTTTATTCTAAATTAACATATTTAAAGATGGTTTCAACCTAACCTGATTGGATATTGTTTTTTTTTCTAATAAAATAATGATGTTAAAATCAACATTAAAATAAATAAACTTTAATAATTACATCGATGGAGTAATAGATACAAAGACCAAAAGGCCACGAAGTGTCATGTGATAGGATATTGATCAATGAAGATGGAGGCATGGTTAAATAGAAACAAATGAAAAAATAGGCCAAGGTTTATATTGATGTTTGATGGAATAATAGATACAAAGGTTGAAAGGCCATGGAGGGTCATGTGATAGGATATTCACCAATGAAGATGGAGTCATGGGCCAACTAGAAACAAATGAGAAAATAAGCCAGGTTTATATTGATGTAGTGAATGTGTTAATGAGATGATTAAGATTAAGAAAGGTGGTGTCTTTTTTAGTTATTCAGTACATGTATCAAAGTTGTTTTTGATTGTCTAGTGTTATTGGTTGTATGATTTTGTGATTTTTATAGGATTAATGAAATAAAGTTGTTTTGATTGTTTAGTGTTAATGGTTGTATGGTTTTATGATTTTTATAGGATTAATGAAAAGTATATTGGTAAAATGAAACGAAGCATTAAAATGGGCATTGCTCGCAAGTGCAGTGAAAGAGCTCATATGAAAATTGGGAAGAAATATTTAATACAAAAAGTATTTGTTTTTAGTTTGTTTTTTAGTTTGTTCACAAATGGGTAGGACTAACTTGTGGCTTGAGAAACCACAACCTATGCATATATAAACCATCAAAATCACTCATAGATCGCACACGACCTAGGCCACACCAACCCATACTCATGGTTGGATTTGAACCCATGACATTTCGAATTGATGACCTTAACAGAACACCCTGTCAATGATTGTTCTATGCCTCATGGGTTTTTAAAAGGAGTAAATGAAGGCGAGATTTGATGTAATTATGTGTGCACAATTTACATAACCATTTAATATGGTCTCAATGGGTCTAACTACACATTCAAGCACTACCTCAAGGTACCCCATGGCTTCAAGTTAGGCCATCATAGGAATTGAACCTTGTCCAATGGGGAAAAGCTCAATTTCCACCATTGGATCCAATCTTTTTGAGATTTTATTAAAAAAAGAAATGGGGTGGGATTTGATCCACTTATGTATGTCACACGACTATTTAATATAATATTTCTTGGTGCAACCATATGTACCATGACTCTAGGCTAGGTCCTTATGGAAATTGTAAAAATTATGGTGTAGATTTATAATTGCTCATGAAGTTTTAATCAAAATCACAAGACACAAAACTACTCTACTGTTCTACGAAATTCAATTCACAATTTAGAACATCAATCACAAACATGCAATGAGAAATAATACACATGCACACAATATTTTTTAGGGGAAAGCAATCTGCTAAAAACCCCTATCCCTGCTTGCATTAATCTGATGAATATAGATGTATTACAATTTCTTTACTCAACTGAGCAAAACAGCAAGTGAATACCGTATCTCTCTTCTCACTGAGAAGCTATGACCCAAATTTAGTCAATTTTTTCCTCTACTTGAGCCCCTATTTCCCTACACAATTCCTTGAGAAATTAGGCCCCTATTACTTAGGAAATTCCTCCACCACAGATGGGGAAATAAAATTCTTTGCATCCACTAGCTATTTTGGGCTGATTGATCAATTAACTAGATGATCACTGAGTTAGAATGAAGTCCCACTGCACAATTGACCTTCCACTAGTTCCTCTAACAGTTGGAACTAGTTTAACTAAAAAAACTTGAAATAACTGACCTTGATTGCTACAAATTTGTAATCACACATGCTTAACTAAAATCCAAGCCCTCCAACTCGAATTTACTAAGTAAAATGGGTGACGCAAGCCATGCCACACAAGTTAACTGCATCCAAGTTGTCTGTTGATGTGGAAATTCAAATTTCTCAATTTAACCAAGGCAAAATCAAATTGAGTTTTTCTTGCTGCATTTTTCAACACTCCCTCTCAGCGAGAAAGGGATTTTCAAGCACCCCTATCCTGCACCTGTGGAACTTGAACTTCCATCTTGAAAAATCCTTTTTCAAAATGTTAGCATCTTGTTCCTTAGTCAGAATGTATTGTATCTGCCTATGCACACAGTCCCATAGATGGTGATAGAAAATATCTATATGCTTGGATCGATCGTGAAATAAAAGATTCTTAGAGAGTTTGATGCCACTATGATTATAATAGTAGATCAATGTTGAATCCATCATCTGACCAAATAGTCCTAGAAGTATCTTTCTCATCTATATCACCTCATATGCTGCTTGAATTGCAACCATGTATTCCGCTTCTCCTGAGATGAGCACCACCGAAATTTGCTTCTTACTGTACTAGGAAAGTGTTGTGGACCCAACATTGAAAATTCCACCTGACGTTATCTTTCGGTCATATGGACTCCCTACCCAATTTGCATCTATGAAGCCACACAACTTCAATGCCTCTATCCTTTTGTACCATAGTCCGAATTGGGTAGTGCCTTTGAGATATCATAAAACATGCTTAGCTGCCTTCCAAACTAATTTAGTCGGATTAACCATAGCTTGGCTAAGATTTTTGAATGCATAGCACATATCTGGTCACGTGTTCATAAGATACACCATTGAACCCACTAGCTGCCGATAAATGGTAGCATCCACTTCTTCACCTGAAGTGGAATCCTCCTTCCTCCAGTTGTCGCTAGAGGTGTCTCCATGGATTTATAACTCTCCATGAAAAATCTCTATAGTATCTCATTTGCATACTTGCCTTGAGACACAAATAATTCCCCATCATACTTCCATCTCGAGGAAGTAGTGCATGAGACCCATGCCCTTCACTTAAAATTCCCTTGGAAGGCCCTCCTTGCAAGATCTGATCAGTTGCTCATCACCAGTTAAAATCAAATCATCAACATATAAGACAATAATAAGAAATTTATCTTTTACCATGATGTGATAGAGGTTTGCATCTGCTTCACTGTTGTTAAATCCCAAACTAGTGAGATAATTGTCCATCCTGGTGTACCAAGCACAAAGTGCTTGTTTGAAACCATACAACTCTCTCTTAAGTCTGCACACATGAGAATCTTGATTGAATGTCTCAAAACCTTCTAGTTGCTGGAGGTACATTTCCTCCTGAAGAACCCCATTGAGAAAAGTTGTTTTTATATCCATTTGGTGGATCTTCCACCCCATCTGCACAACTAGTGCAAGAATTGATCTAATGGATGAGTATCTTACTGCAGGAGAAAAGGTATCCTCATAGTCAATTCCATCAACCCGAGAGTGTCCCTTGGCCACAAATCTAGCCTTATACTTCTATATACTTCCATCTGTTGCATGCTTAACCTTGAATATCCATCTCGAACCCACCACTGATTTATCTGTTGTTCTTGGGACCACTTCCTAAATATTGTTCTTTATAATGGATTCATATTCCTCCACCATTGCATCAACCCATATAGGTTTCTCTACTACTTCCTCGAAAAAGGATGGCTCAGTCTGTACAAGCTCATTCATTAGGGCCATGTAGCTAGTGTACCTCTTTGGTGACCTCCTTTGCCCATGCAAATTTGAAGGAGCATCAACTTCCCTAGTTCTTTTTATACATTCTCTAGATGGTTCTGTTTAAGTGGATGTCTCCACTCTCTGATCCTCAATTTATGGCTGCTCCACAACTTCCTACGGCTCCTCATTTGGATATAAAAGCTCCTCTTTTGGTGGTATCATAAGCTCCCTGTCAAGAGAGCAACACATGGATTTCTCCTCATCAAACTTTACATCCCTTCACATGACTACCATTCTTAGGGATGGAAAGTACACTTGGTAGTTGTGTGGATTTTTTGTGTAACCCACAAATAGCCCTAACTCTACTGTCTGCTCAAGCTTCTTCCTTGATTATTTTGATACATGGCAGTAAACAGAGGCTCCACAAATCCTGAAGTGCGACACATCTGATTTCTCCCCAAGAAGGCCTCTTCCAGTGTAATCATACCAAGAATCTGATGAGGACTATGGTTATGCAAGTAGACTATTGTGTTACATGCCTTAACCCATAAATGTAGAGGTAGGCCTTGATCATGCAACATAGCCTTCACATCTCCCACAATGCTACAATTCTTTCTCTCAACCACCCCATTCTACTGTGGATTGTGGGGAGTTGTCATCTCTCTTCAAATGCCTTATTTCACACATAAATTTTTGAATTCATTCGAAAAATACTCACCTCTATTATTGCTCCTGAGAGCCTTCACCTTCTTGTTGGTTTCTTTCTCAACAAATGTGTTAAATTCTACAAATTTGGAGAATGTCTCATCTTTCTTTTGCATGAAGAGTATCCAACACTTCCTTGAGAAGTCATCAATAAAAATGACAAAATGTTTGTGTTTGGTAGTGGAGGTTGTCAAGAAAGGGCCATTGACATTAGAGTGGATCCTTTCCAAGACTGCTTGTGCCTTGCTGCCTTGACCATGGAATGTGGATTTTTTGTAGTTCCCTAGGCTACATCATTTTCACACATCTTGTTGCTCAAGTGCTCCTTTGGGGAGGCCAATGGTTATTTGCTACATAATATTCAAGGCGCTGTTATGCAAATGGCCTAGTCTTTTGAGCCAAAGTTCACTAACATCATGATTCTGCACTTTCTCCACCTTAATACTCAATGAAGCACAATCTTCCACATCTAGCTTATACATTTTATTCACACAATCCCAATCTGCTTCACCTGTCCCATGGCTATGTGTCTTAGGAATGATTTTCCTTTGTTGAAGATCACATCATAACCATGGTCTTCCAAAACTGCAATAGTGATGAGATTCTTCTTTAGTTCTAGAAAAAACATGACATCCTTGAGTCTGAGAGAGGAGCCTAACTCCCTTTGAAAGGTGATTGTACCAATCTCGGTTGTGATGTACCTTTCGTCATCCCCAAAATCTATGTGTATTTGCAGATCTTTCTCCTCTAGGTCACTGAAAAAGTCTCTACACCCTATCATGTAGAACAAGGCACTAGAGTCCAAGTACCACACACTCCCCATCATTGTGTTGGCCATGCATGTGATAAGGGCGAAGTCAAGCTTGAACTGTGAAGTCAAAGCTTCACCTGCTTCTCCTCTTAACTATTTGTGTGGAAACTTCGTGAAATAATGCCCAAATTCATGACAATTGAAGCATTTAATTTTGGACAAATATTTCTTCTTTCCCACTTGGCTAGATTCTAGTTTGGTTTGAGATTTCTTCCCTTTTCCCTTCTTTCCATTTCCAACCAATGCAAGCTTTTCTTCATCCTCGCCCTTTGATGAAGTACCAAATCAGACCATAAGTGTTCCCAATTCGGTAATGTATCCCTCCCATTCACCAAATCTTGGTAGCTACGCCAATTCTCAGGAAGGCCTAGAAGGGATAGGCTTACCAAGTCATCATCTGAAACAATAACACCAACTCCTTGAAGCTCATCATGAACTTGTGTGAACTTGCTCAAATATTGCTAAATAATTTCATTCTTATACATCTTGATATTTCAAAGTTTATCCTTGAGCACCAATTTCATATGGTCACTGCTATTTTGGAATAGAACTGTTAGTGCCTGCCACATTGTGTAAGGAGTTTCTTTCCCATGGATATTTGTGACAATGTGGCCTCACACTCCCTCCAAGATTATTCTCCTCACCTTGGCTACATCTTTCTTCCATTGGGCTAGGTTATGTGCATTATATGCCTGTGGTTTTGCAACACTTGCCTTGATGAATTATAGTAATCCATTGCCATCCAATCTACCTCCATGCAGTCCTTCCATGCAACGAAATTAGAGTTTCCTTCCAAGGCATACTCTAGTCTTAGCCTATTGAAGGTCATGTTCCCAACTCTGTAGAGATCCTACTACACTGAACTGAAAAATAAATTCTCTTGAGAAACAACTTTGAAAAATTCCTATTCTAATGTGAATCTAACTCTAATACCATGTAGAAGTTATGTTGTATATTTGCAACTTCTCATGAAGTTTTAATCAAAATAACAAGACACAAACCTACTCTATTGCTCTGCGAAATTCAATTCACAATTTAGAACATCAATCACAAGCATGCAGTGAGAAATAACACACATGCACATAATATTTTTCATGGGAAAGCAATCTGCTAAAAACCCCTATTCCTGCTTGCATTAATCTAATGCATAGAGATGTATTACAATTGCTTTGCTCAACTGAGCACAACCTAAAAGTGAATAACCTATCTCTTTGCTCACTGAGAAGCTCCAAATCAGACTTAGTCAATTTCTTCCTCTGCTTGAGCCCCTATTTCCTTGCGTAATTCCTTGAGAAATTAGGCCCCTATTATTTAGGAAATCCCTCAAATTGATTGTGCAATTCCCAAGGCTAATCATGTGATTACATGCAACACATGTACGCTCAAGACTAGTCTATAACTGATGTTATACTGCCTTGGAATCTACACCACAGTTGGGGAACTCAAATTCTCTGCGTGCACTAGTTATTTTGACCAGTTAACTGAATGATCACTGAGTTAGACTAAAGTCCCACTGCACAATTGAACTTCCACTAGTTCGTCCAATAGTTGGAACTAGTTTAACTAAAAACAACTTGAAATAGCTAACCTTGATTGCTACAAATTAGCAATCACACATGCTTAACTGAACTCCAAGTCCTCTAACTCTAATTTACTAAGTAAACTGAGTGATACAAGCCATGTCACACAAGTTAACTACATCCAAGTTGTTTGCTGATGTGGAAATTCAATTTTTCTCAATTTAATCAAGGCAAAATCAAATTGAGATTGTTTTGTTGCATTTTTCAACAGAAATGAACCTTTCCCAATAGAAAATAAATCCTTCCTTTCGACCATTAGATCTAACCTCTTAAATAATATAAAAATACTTATTACAATTAAATTCATGTTAATTTTATGATTATGATATAGAAAATAGAATATGTAGTAAATAAGCTTTCCCTTAAAACATAGGGATCAAATATAAACACTCTTTGGAATTGGAATTAAGGACATATGAAAGTGTAACTCGTTATTTAGTAGCAACTATGGTGAGCTTAGGGCAATTATATACTTGTTTTATTAATAATTTGTTATTATAAAGGTTCTTAATTGAGGTAAAATATGGCTATTTCAATGTTTAGAGAATTTATTTTTACTATTCATTCATTATAAAAGTGATTACTTTATATACATGCACATGATTGAACATACACCAACCTAGATCCATCTTAACCCCAAATCTACCAAGCGTCAATAGGGATCCAATCTCTCAAGGTGCTAACCTCCTTTTTGAGTGCAAAACTTGAGGAATTGTTTCCACCTCGAGAGATTTGATCCCTCTCAATGCTTGATAGATTCAAGGTTAATATGGGTATAGGCTGGTTATATAATACTATATAATATATATTTGTATCTATGTGTCTCTTTTTTATTCCTCCTCTCTATTTCACTCCCCAAACATACACACACTCTCTCCATATCTATCTCTCTCTCTCTCTCCCCCTCCCTCTTCCTCTTCCCCTCTCTCTGTTCTCCTTCTCTCTTTATCTCTTCCCCTTCTCTCCCTCTCTCTCTCTTCCATCCCACTCCCCTCTCTCCCTCACTCTCTCTCCATTAGTCCCTTGTTACCCCCTCTCTCTCTACCTTTATCCCTCTATGCATTTCTTATTCCCTCCCTCTCTCCCCCCTCCAACTCCATCTCTCTCTCTCTCCCCTCCATTTATGTGTTTCCCTCCCTCTCTCTTCCCCTTCTCTCCCTATCTGTCTCCTCTCCTCTTCTCTTTCTTCCCTCCTCTCCTCACTCTCTCTCCATCTCTCCTTTGTCTCTCTCTCTCTATACACCTCTATCTCTCTATGTCTTTGTTCTTTCCTCCCTCTACCCCTTCCCCCATATCTCTCTCTCTCGCTTTCTCTCTCCCAACCCCCTCTCTCTTAAATTTGATCCCATTGTGTTTAAGAAAGTATCTAAATTAAAAAAAATCTCAATTGGTTGTAAAATATTAAACCTATATTTTGGATCAATCATGTCAAAGAAAATTTGGATCAAGCATGTCAAAGAAAATATAGTAATGAAAAACTTAAAAAAACATACATTATCTTTCCTCTATTATTGTTAGTTACTTCACTTGGATCCTAGTTAAGATGGAAACGCTAGTTCTTGATAATATAATTATATATATAAATTCAAAATCCTTATATATAAAATTCCTCAATTTTTATTATATTAAAACTAATTTAATTCTATGGGATATTTCGAGTGGTTGTGAGAATAGAGGGTTTAGAGATATCCCAAAGAAATTATAATCTTTTTCCTTTTAAATTCAATTAAAAAAAAGTCATAAAATTAAGTTAAATTAAAATAATTTTATTGCGAAATAAGTTATGGGTTTTGGGCATATGGTATGATAAACCATAATATTGACCCATGGTATTGTAACAAAGCCTATTTACAAGTTCATAATATCCATGGTAAAGTGAGGGTGAATATCCATCGTTAGAATCTTGTCATATTGTTACAAAATATTTTAATTTTGAAATAAGTTATGATTTTTGTGCATGTGATATTGATAAGCCATGGTATTGGCCCATGGTATTGTAACAAAGCCTATTCACAAGTTCATAATATCAATGGCAAGGAGTGGGTGGGTATCCATGGTTAAGAATCTTGTCATATTGTTATAAACTATTTTGATTGTGAAATAAGCTATGTTTTTTGGGCATGTGGTATTGATAAGCCATGGTATTGGCTCATCCTGTTGTAACAAACCCTATTTACAAGTTAATAATATCCATGGTAAAGTGGAGGAGAATAACCATGGTTAATAATCTTTTCATATTGTTATAAAATATTTTGATTGTGAAATAAGTTAAGTTTTTTTGGTATGTGGTATTGATAAGATATGGTATTGGCCCATGCTATTGAAACAAAACTTATTTTTTACAAGTTAATAATATCCATATTACAAGTTAAAAATCTTGTGTTATAAAATATTTTGGTTGTGAAATAAGTTATGATTTTTGGGTATGTGGTATTGATAAGCCATGGTATTGACCCATGATATTGTAACAAAGCCTATTTACAAGTTAATAACAAAATCGAAATATAAGTATGTTTTTTTTTTTTTTTAATTACTTTAACTTTATATTATTAATTGAGCCAACATTTAAATGTTTACACTCATTCCAAATATCACTTTTATTTTTTAATTGAGTCAATATTTAAAATTGTTTACATACTTACATTACATCTACAAATATAGCGCCTCTTGGTACAATGAAGTAAGACAATTTACATTTTCATTAGCTATTTTGTAGTAAAAATGATGATAAAAGAAATTTTGTTTCTTAGAGTGTGAATCCTAGTATATTATGTACACTCTTGAGGCCCTAGGTTTGGTTTTGGATTCCCTTTGGCTAATATGGAGGATAACCCAATGCATCCTTTTCTTGGATGCCCTTTGGCTAATATGGAGGATAACCCAGGGGTGCCAATTATGCAATGTATTTGCTATAAGTTCTAGGGAAATGTTGGATTGCCTTTTGTTAGTGGATCTATATGTGAGCTTTGGAAACTAATGTGAACTTCTTTTGATTAGGAATACAGTTTGCAAATAATTTACAAAAAAAAAAAAAAAAAAAAAAGCCCAAAAACCAGAGTCTAGAGTGTAAAGAAAACAAAATTTAGAAAAATATAAATTAAATTTAAAACAAAACAATTTTTTTGTATGGCTGGGCGGACTCTCCGATTACATGTCCATTATACCCTCAAAAACGGGAAGGGTAGCCCAAGATTGAACCCAAGACTTCCGGTCGTGAGACTTCATTTCCAACGGCCATTGCCGCCTGAGCTACCCATGGGACAAAAACAAAACATATATTAATAATTGTAAATATAATTATAAATAAAAACTTTGTTTTTTTTCTAAGTAATGCTAATCTATTAATAAAAAAAGGTAAAAATACAATGAGGCGCCAGCCTCTGCAATGCTGAACAAAGTTATATCAGTATGGAACCAATGAACCAAAAAACATGACTACTCACCAAGGGGAAACCAGTTTGAAAGCAGCCATATTCAACACCCACTCATGATCCCGGATCATAAACAAAAACATATTAAGCCCACATAGGGGTCCTGAGTGTGATTCAACCCAAATGAAACAAGTGGAATGAAAATTCATTGGGAAAACAACTAAACTGAACCTGGATAGCACATCTGTCAAGCGGGGCCCACTAGGTGTATGTGGAGGCTCCTCCACAATTCGATAGTCATAGTCTGCCCAATCCACCGGCTCTTCCTCGATACGAAAGCTGTATTTATTCCCCCCCGCCACCTCTGCGTATGTGCCACCACCTCTGTCAACAACCTCCTACGTACCGCCTGAGCAACCAATGCTTGCATGCTGGCCGCCATCCAAGTCCTCTCCATGCAGGGTGCTACCCTGTCGAGCCTTGTGCCTGAGCAAGGCTATCTTTTCCTTTTCACCATCTCCCATATCTCGCGTCTTCTCGGCCTTCCCTCTGGTGCATGCATGGAAAATTTTAGGGGCGAATGTTCGCCCTTTGGCGAAATTAAGGGGTTTTAAATTTTTAGTGGGCGAACATTTCGTATCATAGTATATTTTTACAAATCACCTCAAATAGCCCACCTTATTTTAAAGGAGAGGGTAAAAAAGGTAAACTTAGCCCTTGAAATTAGGAGTTACAACCTTCCATTTGCCCTAATTTTCAAGAATAGGTTTTATTTAAGTAAATCTTATGGGCCAAATACCATATTTATAAAAGAGGTATGGTAAATTAATAAAAATATAAATAAATGAGAGGTATGGTAAATAAATAAAATATTTTTTATATTTACTCCATAAGTCACCTTATATACATGCAACGGTGTAAACAAATAAAAATATAAATGTATGGTAAATTAATAAAAATATAAATAAATGAGAGATATGGTAAATAAATAAAACATTTTTTTAT
>APFE030870747.1:2267-80299 GCA_000404065.3 Pinus taeda | reverse complement strand
GGTTTATGATAACCCATGGTATTGATCCATGGTAATACCAAGATGTTACAAGATTTTATAATTGAGTAAAATATTTTCCATGCCTGGTGAGAGATTCGCCAAAAAATTATATATACATATTATATTATTGATAAAATTGCCTTCTATTTTTCCTATATACCATGGAGATTCACCCATTTATTATACATATAAATTTAGGGGGGGTTCTTAAAATTTTCCCTGGGTGTAGGTCTGCTCTTCCTTTGGTTCAGTTCCCTGAGTAGCAAGCTCCTCCTGTTCACTCAATTCTTCGCTGAAAGCCACAATGATGGTAGCGATGATGGCGGGGAGATTCAGCGTGATTTGAAAACAGAATTAGGTAGTGTGGTAAGAGGGGTGGGGGGGTCAATAGGGCCAGTCATTTGGAAGGCCGCATTCGCTCTTCTGGCCTCAGAATTTTGTGCTTGTCCTCTGCCACTGCGGGTGTGCGGGTAATGGCAAGTGAGATGACCACTAGATTGAGCAGAAGAAGGGGTGGATGAAGGGGTCTCTGGTTCGGGGATGGATGTCGAGGCTGGGTTAGTGTTACGTCCTCGACTACTACCGCGTCTACTTCGCATCCTATGGCGAGTTCGTGTCATGGTGTGGCCAACAGAATGGCGATTAAAGTCTTGAGCTAGGATGACAGAGATAAAATCATGATGAGGGCTTGGTGAGGAATAATTCACTCTGGGATTGTTGCTATTATTGAGCCTGGAAGCAGGAGAGTTCTGGGTAGAATTCAAGTTGCATTGAGTGGTTTGGGTGAAATGGAATCCATTTCCCAAATCCACACAGCTAATAAGCCAACAACGATGCCCTATAACTATGTGGAAGTTCGACTCCTCAGCTTGAGGGGGGCAAGAACATCTAAGCGGAGAGGGGGAGAAAGTATTTTGGTCTGCATTCGCCATGATTTTAATCCTGCTGCTGCCATCTCGATCTGAGCACCAACATAATTGTGCCTGCATGTTGACAGTTTTGTGCCATAAATTGGCATGGAATGGGACGTGGTTGGCCATGTGGCTCGACCGCCTCCCGTTCTCCTGTCCCGTCTTCATTAATGCCATTTTAATCACCCACATCCGGATATAAATAAAAGCAATACTATTATTATTGTTGTAAATATATACTTTTTTAAATAAAAAATATTTTATAATTATTTATTTAGAATGCTTTTTTAATTTGTAAAGAAATATCCATGGTAAAGTGGTGGTGAATATCCATGGTAAAGTGGGGTGAATATTTTGATTGTGAAAAAGTGTTTTTGGTACATGATATTGATAAGATATGGTATTGGCCCATGTTATTGAAACATAACCTATTTTTTACAAGTTAATAATATCCATAGTAAAGTGGGGGTGAATATCCATGGTTAAAAATCTTGTAATATTGTTATAAAATATTTTGGTTGTGAAATAAGTTATGATTTTTGGGCATGTGGTATTGATAAACCATGGTATTGGCCCATGATATTGTAACAAATCCTATTCACAAGCTAATAACAAAATCAAAATATAATGAATTAATTTTATTTTTTTTATTACTTTAACTTTTTATTATTAATTGAGCCAACGTTTAAATGTTTACACTCATTTCCAATATCACTTTTATTTTTTAATTGAGTCAATATTTAAAATTGTTTAGATACTTACATTACATCTACAAGTATACCTTATACTAGGTTGTAGAGCGCCTCAGCCCAATGAAGGCAATTTACATTTTCATTAACTATTTTGTAATAAAAACGATGATAAAAGAAATTTTGTTTCTTATAGTGGGAATCCTGGTATATTATGCACACTCTTCAGGCCAAGTTTGGTTTTGGATTCCCTCTGGCTAATATGGAGGACAACCCAATGCATTTTTTCTCTCTGATGTGTCTGTGTGCCCATTATGCAATGTATTTGGCTATAAGTTCTAGGGCAATGTTGAATTGTCTTGCATTTTGTAGATCAACTGGTTCTTTGTTTGGTCTTGGGATTTTTCTCTCTTATTGTTTTGTTTGGTTTAGCTGATACGGTCATGAGAAATCTTGCTTTGCTACTGTTCAATTAGGTTAGTGGATCTATATGTGAGCTCTGGAAACTAATGTGAACTTCTTCTTTTGATTACGAATACAATTTGCAATAATTTACAAAAAAAATGACTATACAAGATAAAACTAAGACTTGAAGACTAAGATTTCTAGAGTGTAGATAAACCAAATTTAGTAAAAATATAATTAAATTTATAAACAAAACATTGTATTTATTATTATTATTTTGTAATATAATTATAAATGAAATTATTATATTATTTTTGTAAATATGTATTTTATAAAAAAATTTTTTCTAATTATTAATATATATAAGAATGTTTTTTTTAATTTGTAAAGAAATATTCTAATTTTGGACTAAAACATAATTACAAACATAAAACCTATTTTTCTCATTATGGAATGGGGAGATCTTCCCTACCTCTTTCCGGGTTATATGGACACGATAATTACTCCAAAATGACTGAATTATCCCCCAAACAAAAACAATAAATCCAATTTCCTTCAACAACATGCAAATGAAAACTAGGCTTGAGATATTTATAAAGGTTGCTACTTAATGGAGCAGAATAACTCCTCTAATTGATATAATATTGGGTACTTTTATAACCACACCTAGACAATCCCCCCCACTTAAACACAACAAATAACCAATCTAAGAATGGAATAGCAGAGTTCAAAATCCCCCCCTTTAGAATTCACAACGTTCAAACACCACCCACAAAAACCACAAAACACCAGAATTAGCTCCATAAGTGCTAAGAGAACTCCATTCCCCCTAGTATAAAGTATAACCAAAATGAAAACAGAGGGAAATATATAACCTTGCAGACCTAAAGTAGAGTTCACAATGACCATGCAGAGGTCACACACCCATAGACCCCTAAACATTTTGCGTTAGAATAGAAAAACGAGTCCTCTTCTCACCCAACTGAAACCAACACACTTGTGAAAGGGGGGGGATGCTAAACCTAGAGACTAGATATGTCAAAAGATTTCCCACTAGTAGGTTTTTCCACTAAATCTTGGGAGGAAAAGATGCTCTAGAAATACTAAAAGCCAAGATGGATACATACCAACAACTCCCAGTCTTTTGCAATGTCATTCCATGACCATGTACCATCTCGGGAAGAGGATAAGAAGACGTCAGTGCCTTAGGGGCCTCCTCCAATCTTCGCTCATGCTCCCAAACAACTAGATTCACAACTAACAGGTGGGCACTAGCCTTCTCCCCTGATTTCCAATTATCAATATATTGACTTCTCTCAATCTCTTGCTAGGAGTTTAATTGAGCCTCTGCCTTAATTTCGCCCTATAATTCCACACGAGTACATCGAATCTAATCTCCATCCACATCTCATGCATTAAACTCCGTCACCATTCTCATTAAACCACACACAACCAATGTAATTGGTTTGTGTTTAGTCTTCATAATATTTCTCTAGGGGTTGGTTCCATGTCCCATCAAATGTTTTCAGGTGAGGCAACGACGTCGCATTCCCCCCCTCCGTCATGTTGGTCACCTTATCTGGGACTATGTGAGCCTTCTAGACTCAATTTCCAGTAGGCCTTTTTCATCGGTGCTTCAGGTAATAACTCCCATTTAGAGGCTACTTATCAGAGGATTCCAAACACTCATGGTTAGCTAGGAGTTCAACTAATTTATTCCTCGTTCTTCAAACATAGCCAAAAACAAGAGTTGCAATATGAGAAAGTAGAGAAGTGTACTACTCCATAAGGGATTCCAATCTCCAACTTGGTGACACTTTATGAATATTTGATCCATTCTAGAGGTTCCAAGCCATTTTAACAATAATTGGTGAGTCCCCTTACACTACAATCTTAGAGAACCTATGTGGCCAAGCATATTCCAACCCCATACAAAGTCCCCTTAATTCCACTAGAGGTGAAATGGAGGTGATATAATGGACATAATAGTGAAAGTGTAATGGAAATGAATGACATTTTCAAGACTCAACACCTCTATAATCCTAAATTATTCCTCCATAACCTATAGGCCTCATATTTCCTTTTGTTGCCTTGTCAAAATTTAGTTTCAAGAACTTAGAAAGAGGGGGTTGCCATTCAACTGGACTAGAAGCCTGGCCAAAGGGGGGAGAAGTGGGATGGAACCCCATGGGAGGTGAGAGGAGCCATTCCTTTAACATTCTTTCTTCTTGACTCGACGCCTACCAATCCTGATCCAACCATACTTTAGCTAGAATTGACTTTGTTATGTGCTTTATTATTGATTTCCAAGTTGAGTCCAAGGAGATGGACTTGTTGAGAAATGACAACAATAATTTCCAGTTTAATTTGTCCTTGAATTAAACTATGAGTTAAAATCAAATTCTATCCTCATAACAACTTGTAAATAGTTAATTAAGTTTAATTAACTTAATTATCTTAGAAATTTCAAGTTGGAAGTCTTTCTGTAGTCATGTATATGTTATCCCTAAATTTTAGGGGTCCAGGATGAGTTTATTTGAGTTGTAATTAAATAACTCAGTTTGACTGAGTTATAGATAATTAAACTAGTTCTAACTATTTGTGGAACTAGTAGAGGTCTAATAGTGAGTTGGTGCACTAGTGCATCCTTAGTGTTACTCTAGGTAACTGAAGAATCCCTCGTGAGAAACTCATGCATGTCAATTCATAGAAAGACCCAATTGAGACTAGAGTGCAGGGACAATGTACTATTAGTTGTAGAATGATCTGAGTTGTACAGATCATGCATGCAATCAGAGAATGACCTAGCTTTGGATTGCGCAGTTATGGAGGAAGGATTTCCCAAATAAATATGGGTTGATCCTCACAGGAATTGCGCAAGGAAATAGGGGCTTGATAGGAGCATAATTGGCTAAGCATTGGCTAGAGAGGGTTAGTGAGGTGGAGAGTTGATCATACTTGTGCATAATTTGTTCTAGTGAGAACAAGCTTTGTATTATCACTCAGATTTTTTATTAATGCAATAGCTAGTTGGGTTTTTGAGTAGTGGCTTTCCCCAGAGAAATAATTGTGATATGTGTCTTTGATTTTATTCCTATTGTCGATTATTTTTTTCATCAGCCTATTGGTTTTCGTTGTTTAAAGAGTAGAGTAGATTCTTGTCTTGTGTTTTAGTACATTACACGAGCTATGAATCTACAAGAAAATATATAGGAATTTCCTTTAAATATTCTTCTATTATTTCCAAATCCCCCATAAGACAAATCTAGGCGACGAGGCCTAGATATGGTTGAGAATTAGACTAAAAAAGGATTGGGAGCTACTAAAGAATATGGTATTATCAATACTGACTGGGTCTTTGTCTAATTTCAAGAATTGATATGCTAATTTAGTCCATAGTCCCAAATATAAACTACAACCATTAAGCAAATGTTCCAGGTCTTCCGAAAGTAAAAGGTATATGGCACATTTGGATGGACCATGATAGTCCCTTTTTTGGATATTTTCCCATGTCTTCTGAAGAAAAAGACAAAGGAAATGTAAATTTTGGCCATACCTTTTCCTTCCATATTTTAGCCTAAACCTCCTCCTTTTGGATTTCATGAAGTCCTACTTCTAGTTGATATGCTTAATTCATAGAAAATGTGCCTCTTGGTTGGTACCCCTGCCGTAGCTTGTCTTATAGGTTGTATATGATAATTCTCCATTTCTATAGATGACTCCATTTTTTTTTCCATGCCATACCATTAATTTTGTGTTTCTAGTTGTATAACATGATCAAGTGTTGTTATTTCTAGTATGGATCTCCCTCCCTCCAATAGTTTGTCGTCAATACTCTCCCCTAGGCTATCATTGTTGTCTTATTACAAGTTTTCTTGTTCTCCCAGTTTCAGTAGTTTCTACCATGCATCATCCCAGAAAAAATTCATCTTTCTGTTCTTGATTTCCTAAAAGCAATGCTTCTGAATCAATTCCATACTTTTTCTTTCTAGGTTTAAAATTGACGACCCTAGGGTTGTGGTATTCCACCTTATTAAGTCTTGACGAGGAGTTTATGGGGCATACTTCTCTTTCCAAATCATTTTCTATAGATCTTGGCCCCCTTGTAGCCACCTCCACTATATCTTTTCCAACAGTACAATCTTTACAACATAAAGGTCTCGTAGTTCGAGTCTATATTGAGTTTTGATTTGCATAGTGTTAAAAAGTCAAGTGTAACATAGTCTAGTCACTTAATTCCTCTTATTGATAATTACTTGTGAATATTAGATGTCTTCCTATTACTTCTCATGTCTTCTTCATCAAGCAATTATACAATTGTTTAATCATTCAAGAAGGATAGAGATCATAATGAGACAAGAGACACTAGAGACTAGACTAGTAGCCAGGGAAAAATCCATAAGGGGAAAACCCAACAATCCTTTCCTTATAGAATCAAATCAAAATGAGAGATATCCAAAACCAAGACCAAATTGCCACCAATATACTAAGTCAAACTCTCATCCAAGTAACCTCAAAAGTCAAAGTCAATGCTTGGTCAAAGTGCTCCAAATATGGTCAAAATTTAGAATTTTGGACCTACAACTAGGGCCAAATTTCGGCTTGGCACAAACTCAGAAAATTTTGGCGTGTTTCCACATAAATTCACTCTTCATACATGTGAGCTTGTACTAGTAAAAGATTCAGTGAAAAGAGAATATTCTTCTAATATTTGTCTTTTCTTCTCTCTCCTTTGACTCGACTTCCTCTTCTCCTTCACTAGGGTCGGATGCACTTCTTGTTGATTGAATGAACAAGCTCCAAGTAGGTTGAACTCATCGCTTACAAATAGTTTTCTAGGAGGGTCAAATAGGTGCCACTTGGAGGGCTAGGCTGACTTGTCCAAGGAGGGTGGACTTGGTGATCTTGTGGTCTTATGACTCAAAAATAAAATAATTTTTTCTTTATTTTCAATGTCCAAATGGGACATGACTTAAATAATTTTTCTTTTGACTCAAATTGAATTTATTTTGAATTTAGCATGAAGAACATGATTAAAAAAAATATAATAAATACATTTAATGATAAATATATATCTTATATATATATATATATAATATATATATATATATATATATATATATTATATATATATTATATATATATATATATATTATGAGGAACGAGCCTAGTTACATATTTAACAATCCCTCTTAACTAGGGAGGTATTTATAATCAATCATCGAGATATTCTCAAGTTGGAATATTCTCATAAAAAAAATCCATATTGATAAGCATCATTGATGATAACATCATCATAACTGACATTGTCAAGTTACGAAGGCCTTGCCAAGTAAGCTCTATCTCTCTTCTAGATCATAACACAACGCTGAGAAGCATTCAATAAGACACCATACTGCCTCTTCAAGGCACATACTCCACCTAGGTTCACCATAGTATGTCCTCCATATGATCATTTCCTGTAAGGAAATGTCAGTCCACAAGACCATTCTTTAACCGAGTCCATGTACTTGACTTAGGGTGCTAACCCTAATCAACCATAGTACATGACTCAAGAATGTCTTTGTAATATGCTTATCCAATCCACCATTCTCCTTATCCGTGTCTATGTAATTGACTTACAACTACTAGTCCTGTCGACAGTACACGACACAAGTATAACTAGGTGTCCATCCTCACTCCTTCTCAACCTGGGAGGAGTAATCCACAAGCCCAAGCATGTCTTGGAAGTGCTAATACTTTCCTTACAACAACTACCTATTCATTCATGGAGATCTGTTGTATCTTTTCAGCTCCTATCTACACCATACTTTCGAATCATAAATCACTTCAACCTTCCATGAAAAATGAAGTTCTTTGACAATCTTCATATTGCTTTGATCATTACAAAGTATCATGGTAGAATCCAACACTCCATCAAACATTCCATTAAACAAACATTTTACGAAGACAAATTTCTTTATAGCTAACTGTACAAACTTCCACATCTTTTGCTTCCTTAGTGCAACATAATTTTGCTTCATTCTCTACCAAGAAACCATAGCAAATCCCAAGAAGAAGAAAAAAATCAATAGTACATGTTTCATCATCATTACTTCCAACCCAATCAATGTGTCCTTGAATTAAATGTATCAAGGAATCAATCAACTATAGGTAGAATGATGGATTAACAACATCATGACTCTCTAAAAGTTGTCCCAGGTCTACAAACCATCATTATAAATTTTAGGATGATCTTAACCATAAGATTTCCTTTACCAAGGAAAGCCTCATCAATTTTCTGCTAAGTCCCAAGTAGTAGTGAATCAATTCAAGATTCTCCATGTCACATTCTTCAGCCATCTAGAAAGAAATACCTTGCTCCTTCAGCTTCATGATTTCATTTATTTTGAATAATTGAAAGAACAAGGACTTCTATAATCATGATGCTCTTATATCATTCTTAAATATGCAATAATCCTTCCAACTGAGGCAAACGTGAGCTACTTCCTTTTAACAAGAGAAACTTATCAAGTCCTACTTTCATGCTGCCATCATGCTAGATTTTTACTTCTTTAATGAATGCACACTTCAAACTACTTGTTCATGATCTATTCAGGAATGTCCTCTACATCCTTCCAATTCTATCATCTATTATTAAATTCTAGGTAACCCTTGCCATTGTCTTGCAAATTTTATTCCCTCTTTAAACTGAAATACTCTGTTACATCCAACATCGATGTATACTAATATGTTCAAATTGATGTCTCATAAAAAATAAACTACTTCTAACAGAATCTTCAAAATTTTCTTTTTGAATTCTTATATTTTTGTAAGCTAGAACCATACTTCAAAACAAATAAACCATATACTTCTTAACACATTCTATCCTTCACTCTTCTTCTATATATGTGTAATCCTTACTTCTTTGAGAGAAATTTTAGGTTCCTTTGAATCTTCATGATGATATTGTCTTCTTTGCTTGAACACACAATAATTTCTACCATGAGACTACTTTCTGTAATCAATAGATATTCCTACTAGTAGTTAATGAAGATTCTTCTCATAATATTACATTCCTAATAGAATCTACTCCTTCTATGGGTGACCAAGAGCTACCTCTTAACTTTAATCCCCTTGAATCAATCTAGACAAACTTTTATTTGTGAATCCAAAAGATACTATCTCTCGTAGGTTACGTAGCTTATCTTATCCTTAAATGGTTCTATTTAGACCATTATCTTCTAAACATTAAAAAAATGAAAAGTAAATTTTTTACTTCAAACCCAGTGCAAGGATGGATGTATTATTATTGCTATGTGCACCAACCATATTCTTCATTATCTTCAATAGTAGATATCCTTGGGATTTTCTTGCTTCGGTTTCTTTGGAGCCTATTCATCTTGAACTATTGATGCTTCATGTATTTCCTTCCTCTTATTGTTCTTATTGTTCTTATTGTTCTTAAGGGAATATTTCTTGTAGTGCCCATATTCATGACATCCATAATAATGGATTTGGACATATCTCTATTTCCTTGAGATATGTTACTGACATTTTTGTTTTGAAATCCAAATTTCTTCTTTGATCTAGTTATAAAAGCTTGAGAGTCTTCCATATGAGGTTATGTATTTATTTTGGCCTTTAGTCTTGATTCCTCTAGAGTGAAATATGCCCATAATTCTTCAAAAGTAGAAGTTTCCTTTCTAGGATAAATGCCTCCATCAAAACCATCCTACAACACCCCAAGTGTTGGTGTAGTATTGGGTGGCAGAAATACCTTTTTGGCTGCCCACTTCCAAGCTTTGACAAGCAACATGAAATGGATTTCTACCCCTTCAATTGTTACAACATCTGTCGTTACAACATCCGTTATCACAACATATTTTGTTATAACATCTGTAGTTACAACATCTTCTATTACATGATCTGCTGCAATGGTCATTGTTTCAGTAGTTTCAATAGTAGTAGTTGTTATAACATCAAATTTTACAATAGTTTCAACATTTTCCATAGTAATGGATGTTACACGATCAACTGCTACAACATTTTCAACATATTTAACATTGACATGTTGTTATGACATCTGTTGTTACAACATCTTTTATTATAGTTGTTACAACATTTGTTTTTCAATCCGTTGTTAACTGTGTTTGTGCTTCTCAATTTGTTTTCTTGATCCCCTAAGTGTTGTAGTGTTTGGTGGAAGAAACACCTCTTTGGCTACCCACTTTCAAGCTCTAACAAGCAAGATGAAATGGCTTGCTATTACAACATCTGTTGCTACAACATCTGCTTCTAAATCCATTGTTTCTTATGTTTGTGCTTCTCAATTTGTTTCCTTGATCCCCCAAGTGTTGTTGTAGTGTTGGGTGGCAGAAACACCTCTTTAGCTACCCACTTTCAAGCTTTGACAAGCAAGATGAAAATTTATTGAGATGAAGTATTTTGTGTCTATGATTAAATTGTTATATGCTAATGAATAATTGCTATATGTTTCCCTATGTACACAACCTTGTTTCATATTATGTAAACATATTTTTTATAATAAAATTTATTTAGATGAAATATTTTGTGGAACTATGAATGAATGAATGAATTTTTTCTATTTATTTATTTATGTATCTTAATGCCTTTATTTCAACTATTTCCTATATAGTAGATAGTTTTGGTACTAGGGAATTGAGAGTGATGTGGGGGGAGGAGGGGCCATGAGAGCTTCCACCATCATGTGGTTGGCCCGTTTCAATAGAGAATAAATTAGGATTTGGATAATATTGGAGCAAAAAACCCTCGATCCAATAGAGAAACAACAAAGTCAATGTTGACTTCACAGCTACTTTGTCGAACGGAGGGAGGTTTTCTCTAAGATTAAACTACCCTAATAATTTATTCTCAAAACCGAGAGGAGCATATTCAAGTATTCATGCACACAATTGCTTTAAATTATTATTTATTCATGCAATTAAATTTAACATTTGGTTGAATTTAATCTAAGTTTTCTTCATTGGTTTCATGAATATGTGTAGGACAAATAGTATCAATTTGGATGTTGAAGTGTAACAACTATTAGAAGAAAATAACTCAAAATGGTAACATTACATTTAGCATTCAAGGTAAGTTACTTTCAAGTTGATTCCTTTTTGCTTCTGCATAATGCACTACACTACTTACCGTATTTGTATTCATATGAGTGGTAGATATTTGAATTGACTTGACATTCCTTCCAAATTTTAAAGGGAGATGTACAACCTGGTAATTCCAACTTACAAATTTCTTTAAATTGGCAAGAACATACTGCCACAGATGGAAGAAGGTATGAGCAATGGTAATTCAAAGGCATATTATTTGTTTTTGATTATCACTATCTAATCAGAAGATGGAATAGGGTTGATATCATGAGTATCAAGATGAGGGATACATGTAGTTGTGATATTGTGTTGTTTCCCATTGCGTACATGTTCAATTTCTATTTAGTTTATACCTTCAACAAAAATACTACAAGCATTAAAATCATTTAAAATTTATATTACACAACAAATAACTTTTTAATCTAATACATTGGAAGTTTTGTGAACTTGCTTGCTCTAGAAAGAAATTTAATTTGTACATTCCAATACCTATTAATTTAAAGTTTTACAATACCTGAATTGAAATGGCACTTTTGAGTGAATTGTAATATTTTAATATTGTGTAGATATTAATTTAAAAAGAATACAAGGGAGTCAAGTTGGGAGAAGCGTTTAGAATTGATGACACCAATTGAGGTGAGATAATACTAGATTTATGTCATTGTATTCTTGGGGTTAGTTATCTTAATATACGATAACTAAGGTAAATATTATTAGACAATTGACAATATTTGGATGGTTGGTGTCTGTGATAGTGTTGGCATTGATGTCAACCAAGATTAGCACGATGATTAGGAGTTCATAAGGAATCCCATGGTTGCTGCAGTAATATGTAGAGAATCATCATAGTAGAAGGCTTACTGGGGAAGCCATAAAAATTTGACTATGGTGGTTGCAAGTTCAGGATTCCAGGCATAAGAAGAAGAGTTAAGGAGCAAAGAGTCTCAAAGATATTGCATCCATATTAGAGGTAACATATGGGCTCAAAGCCTACATCGAGACATCTCCATTCGAAAGTGGTCTAAAAGATATTTCCAATGATGCGTGGAAGTATGAAAATGGCCTCCCAAATCAAAAGTTATGGTCTTCCGATGTCAGGGTCTTAAAGTTCTAAGCAAGCTGGAATATCAGAGATTGGAGCACATCGAGACTTGATATCGAAACCCCATAGCAAATTTTATCAAAGAATAAAATAACATAGCAGACCATATCAGAGTATTGGAGCATTGGAGTAGGCCGGGTCGGATAATCAGAGCATTGAAGCAGGCCAGATTGGAGTATCAGAGCATCAGAGCAGGTGATATCGAAGACTGGGATATTAGAATATCAGAACTTCTTGACATCAGTATTTTAAGATGTTATGATATCCAGTGCGACCGATATTATTAAAGTGCCAAGGAATGTCAAGAGAATTAACAAAGTACCTTATTGAAAAACCAAGGCTAATCGAGACTCTTTCTCTCTCCCCTTGTAGGGCACTTGGTGGCATGTCATTGGCCCCTAGAAACTGAAGTGGCTAGTGATGTCAGCATGACGTGACAGTATGGTGGACACATGGCATCCTATTTTGGCATTTTTAGTGGCCCTTTGAGACAAATCAGAGTGACACGTGTCACCTCTCAGAAGTCACCACATGTGGAAGTGACGCCAACATATCAGAGGATGAGGACATCGTAACTCTTGTGCAAATGATGGTTGAGAAGTTATGATAAAGGGGGGCTCCGATAATACCTGGCACATGGTCGTATGGAGCTCAAAGGGACAAAGGGTTGAACAGAGGGAGCTAAGACGCAATCGAAAATTTGTTGAAGTTACAATACATAGGGGCTCTGATATAATGCTAAGTCATCGGTCACAATCTTGGTCCTATGAGAAGGAAAACGCTCAGGGAGATAAGTGTCAAGGGAGCTAAGGATATTGAGACAATGTAATATCGTAACATTTTGTTTGTTTAAATTACGATATGAGAGGGCTCTGATGAAACAATTACAATGAGTTAAATGGATGGATGGGTCGACAACTAAAAAATAAATGCAAATCAACGAAGTTGGTTCATGAAGTTAGCTAGATTTGCAAAAGGCGCCAAGACAAGGCAATGCGAAAAAAATTTAACAGAGAAGAACTTAAAGAATGGAGAAAGAAATTGGTTTCTTCGCATGCACATCTAGTAGAGTTTAAAGAGGAACAAAGTGACCATTCTTGAGTGTTGTAAAACTTTGTGGAGCAATATATAAGCATGGGAGTTATGATAGAGTGTGCATGCCTAAGATTAAAATATCAATATGGAGGTTTATGCAGGGAGTCAATGGAGAACTCTATAGCCCATTTCTGTGTTTAATGTTAGGACAAAGTACAACCAGCAGATGCAACAACAATAAGAAAATCCATGCCAAAGTACACTTGGAAAGTATGGACATAGGCAATAGAGACAACTTTGGGTAGTATGCATTAGAGGATCAAAACCATCGATGCCATCGAGTAAATGAGGGTGCAAAGAATATTGTTGAAGAGCTTAGTAGCAAGAGAAGAAAGTGGGGTGTAAGCAAATAGAGAGGACTATGCACCAAGAGAAGAGAAAGTTTTGTGAGACAAACAATGAGTGCAAAGTGATTGTAGTGTGAAGAACAATGGGAGTTGAGATGAAGTGGTGCAACAAAGAGATTGTGCAAGAGAAGGAAGAGTGTTGAGGATATGTTACTGTGAGAAGCGGGCATAGAGAAGTTGTATGTAACAAAGGGAGGTTGTGGAGCAACAATGGATCGTGGCCAAATCTTGTCTCTACAACCAACCTGATTGGTATTTTACTTGTAATTGTATATGCCTTTGTTTTAAGTTTGAAAATTGTATGAAATAGTAGGACAATGAAAAGAGCAAGTTGGTGCCTGCATTTAGAAGAGGTTGGTGCCTCTTGGCAAGTTGGTGCTTGCTAACTAAGGGGTTCGATGCCTCCTATGAGTGGGTGCTCACAAAAAAAATGATGTAATTAAGCAGGTGCTTAATTTACATCATAAACAAACAAAAATTTGGTGGTTTTTTCTCTCTTGGTTTCAATGTGAAAACACCAGTGTCAAATGCGTGTGTTGCTAATGTGATTGGTTGTATGAACATGAATGCTTAAACTTGTTTCTCACTTTATTTATGAATTAATTCTCTCACACGCAACAAAATATAAAAAGAGACAATAAGCATATTTAGAAAAATAATTAAGAATCTCACTATTAGTAATTCACCCCCACAACGCCACCGCCCACCCCCCCACCCCCCCCCCCCCACCCAAAAGTAATTCCTTATTCCAACAATTGGTATTAGAGCCAAGTTTCTTTAGGAATAGTCTAACCATTGGAAGGAAGATCTATAAGGAATTATTTCTAGGCAATAGAGTCAAGTGACTTACTCAAGTAGAACACCAGTCTTTGATGGGACAAATTATGCCTTTTGGAAAGTAAGGATGGAAGCGTATCTTATGTCCATGGGAGTATATGTTTGGAATTTAGTACTGGTAGACTACAATGTCCCTGATATTCCTCCCACTAATGCAGATGATAAAAATTTACATGGAAATAATGATAAAGCCAAGAATTCCATTCTCTTTGGTCTTAGTCAATTAAAACTTGTGAAGGTCATGCACTGCAAGTTTTCTAAGGAAGTATGGGTAAATCTTAATCAAAATCATGAAGGAGGTGACAAAGTCAAGCAAGAGAAACTTCAAACCTTCAAAATGAGGTTTGAGAGCTTGAGAATGAGTGAATATGAAAGCATAACTTAATAATTTCTCAGAGTCAATGAAGTAACCAATATGATTAGAGGAATCGGTGAATAGGTCAAGGAGGAGATGATTGTCCAAAAAATCTTAAGATCTTTGCCCATGAGAAGTCTCAACTATAGAATAAATGACTATTTAGAGGATGTTAAGATGGACTAGCTACATGGTACTCTCACAACTTATGAGATGAGAGTAGGAATAGCGAAGTATGAGCCTAAGGAACAACATTCAAAGTATCCAAAAGGCCAAGGAGCACAAGGATCATCAAGACTAATCTGGTTGTGAATCTGATTAGGAGTTGGCTCAATTATCCAGGAAACTAAAGTGTGGCTCAGGAAAATATAAGGGGAAGTTTCCGTTTAAATGTTTTGAATGTGGAAGGGTTGGACATTTTTTGTCCAAATGCCCTTACAAAGAAAAGACTAAAAATGAATGTGATCAAAGGTTTGGAAACAAGTCTCAGAAACATCAAAAGAAAAGGTTCTATAAGAAAAAGGAGTTCTACTCCAAGGAGGACAGCTCAACACCAGAGTCAGATAGTGAGAAATCCTTAGAGGATGATTTAAATAAGTATTTAATTATGGATTTTGGAACATACTCCAAGAAACAAAGTATTATGGACTCTGAAGAGGAAGAAGAACTGAAGTAATAGTGGACCTTGAAGGGGAACTCATCAATGCTCTTGATGATTTAAAGAAAGCAAGGAAAAGGAATAAGTAGCTTAAGGAACAACTACAACGTGCTGAATAAGGTATGTATAACTCTGATAATGAGGATTTTTCTTATCAAAAATAAAAACTTGAAGAATCTATCAAAAGAAAATATATTTTAGTCCTTCTACTAGAATAAAAACAAGGAACATGTGAGAAACTAGAAGAAGAAAACAATCAATTAAAACATGAGTTGTTTAAGTTAAGGAACGAAATGATCTCAATGACATGCAAAGATGATATTTTGTCTTTGAAAGTTAAACTGGAAGAAGCTAAATTAAGGAAGAGGTTATTCAAGACTTGATCCATGAATGGGAAGAGAATTGTCATAGTCTTGAAGCATAGGTTATCTTTCTAAGAATGGATCTTGAGGGAATCAAGACCGAGAAGGATTTAAATGAAAGATGTGTAGAAGGCACAAGGAAACTAGACCATATTATAAATAGCCAAAGGCCCTTAGGAATCAAAACAGGTCTAGGATACTCAAAGACATAAGAATTTTCTATGGAGAAGAGAAACTTCAAGTGTGCAGGATTTGAAGAACCACATAGCTATGCAAGGAAGCAACAATAAAGAATCAATGTAGACAAAAGAGAAACATGGCAAAGAGGAGATCATCAATGGAGAATGAATCAATCAACCAAACAACCAAGGTACCTTAATGCACCATCTCATAAGACTTCCAACAATAGGCATGCCTATTTATTTGATGGTCATTGTTAGAAGTGTCATATCTTTGGACACATAGTTGTAGATTGTAGAAGGATCATAGTTGAAAGAGATGAAAATCCTAGATATAATAAGTATAAAATTTTTATATCTCAAAACTCTCTTCTCAGAGATCATAATGTCTTCTTTCCATTGTTAAGCAAAGTATAATGCTTTAGATGTAATAATTTTGGGCACAAATTAAGTGAATGCAGAAGTAGGTTTGAATACCTATCTAAGTCCCAAAATGTTAGACAGTCAACTATCCAAAAGGATAAGGGGATCTAGAAACGAAAGACCAAAAAGAGCATGCAGTGTGGACTTTCTCTATTATCCCAAAATAAGGAGAACATATGGTACGTGGATAATGGTTATTCCAAGCATATGACTGGGTATAAAAGAAAATTTCTGTCACTAAAAGAAAATTACAGAGGAAACAATGCCATCTTTGGAAACAATGCTCTAGCAAGAATCAAGGGTAAAGGCATAGTCAGTCTTGATCAAAAGACAAAAGTACAAAATGTGTTGTTTGTGGTAGGTCTCAAGCACAATTTGCTTAATGTTAGCTAAATGTGTGATAATGGCTATGATGTGACCTTTCGATCTAAATAATGTCAGATTTGCAACATGAAGAATGGAAATCTGGTGGGAAAAGCAACCAAAACCCATAATAATGTATATGTGTTTAATGATTCCAAGGTTAACTCTCATTTAAGAAAAATGAATGAAGCAAGGTTGTGGCACAAGAGGCTTGGGCATATGAATTTTGACAGTTTGATAAAAGTTAGCAAGATGGGAGTTGTGAGAGGATTACCAAGACTATTGAGGCCTAATAACTAAATCTGCAAGTCATATCAATTTAGCAAGCAGAATAGGACTCATTTCAAGTCAAAAGAGTTCTCCTCATCTAAACCGGTGGATGTCATTCACATAGATATTTGTGGCCCAACTAGAGAAAAAACCCCAAATGGAGAAAGGTATTTCATGCTACTCATTGATGATTTTACTAGGGCCACTTGAATTGTGCTCTTAAAAGAAAAGTCGGAGGCATTTAAAAAAATTTAAAGCTCAAGAAGAAAATAATAAAGACTTAAAGATAAAATGATTAAGGTCAGACAGAGGAGGAGATTACACTTCAATAGAATTTGAAGAACTATGTGAAGAGCACAACATCAGGAGGCAATACTCAATGGCTAGAACTCCACAACAAAATTGAGTAGTGGAGAGAAAGAATAGAACAATCCAGGAAATGGCAAGAGAAATCTTGGATAAAGGAGATGTATCACACATCTTCTGGAGAGAAGTAGCATAGCCATCAGTGTATCTATCTAACATAACTCAACTCAAGCCTAATAGCAATAAAAATCCCTATGAGTTGTGGAAGGGAAGACCTGCATCAGTTAAAAACCACAAGGTGTTTGGTAGCAAGTGCTTTATCAAAAGGAATGATAAGAATCTTGGAAATTTTGACTCTCGTGTTGACGAGGGAATATTACTCGGTTACTCCTCTTGAAGTAAAGAATATAAGTGTTACAACAAGTGGAAAAAGAAGATTGATGATTGCATTGATGTGATAGTAGATGATATATTATCTCAACATGAGTCCTCTAAAATAAATATGAACTCAGATGATGAAGAGAATCCAGATATGAGGTCTGCAGATCTAGAAGAAACAGATTCAAATAGTGAAGGTGAGGAAGCAGGCACGAATCCAAGGCCAAATACACCTTCTAGGTATGTACATAAATAACATCCTGAAAGTTAGATACTTGGAGCTCAAATACATGGTGTTGAAACCAACAAGAAACTTGGCAATACAAGTTATGTATTTCTGGCTCTGTTTTCACACATTGAACCCAATAATCTCAGCCAAGCAAGTGAGGACAAGTTCTAGATGAAAGCTATGAATTAAGAACTTGACTAGATTGAAAATAATGACACTTGGGAGCTTGTTCCAAGGCCTAAAGAGAACAAATTTATTGGAACCGAATGGGTTTTCAAAAATAAGTTGAATGATCATGGTCAAGTAATTAGAAACAAGGCTCAATTGGTCTGCAAAGGGTATCCCCAAATAGAATGGTTAGACTTTGAGGAAACATTTGCACCAATAGCAAAACTGGAAGATATCATGATCTTTCTTGTTCTTTCCTACCATAAAAACATCAAGGTATATCAGATGGATGTGAAGTATGCATTTCTAAATGGAGATCTAGAAGAAGAAGTTTACATTGAGCAACAAGAAGGATTTATAGTCATCATAGATGAAGGGTTCATATGCAAATTGAAAAAGGCTCTATATGGACTAAAACAGGCTCCAAGAGCTTGGTACGAAAGGCTGAATAAATATATTCAAAAACAAGGCTTTAAGAAAGGAACAATTGACAACAATTTATACATATATTCTGAAGGCGACCATCTACTAATTATAGTAGTGTATGTGGATGAAATAATCTTTGGTAGTGATATGGAACAATTGGGGCATCAATTCGCAAAATGTATGCATACATATTTTGAAATGTCCATGATTGGAAAGCTATCCTTCTTCTTTGGTTTTCAAATCTATTAGTATCCACAAGGAGTGTTTATATCCAAAGCTAAATATCTCAAGGAAACTATGAAGAAGTTTGGATTGGAAGATTGCAAACCAGTGAGAACACTTATGACTACAAGTTGCACATTGTGCAAAGAAGATGAGACACCACTGGTAAATTAGACTGAATAAAATCCATGATAGGAATCTTGTTGTATCTTACAACTTCAATGCCAGACATCATGCAAGCAATGGTATTTATGGCCAAATTTCAAGCCTTCTCGCATGAAAGTCATGTTGTTTATGCCAAAAGGATTTTCAGATATCTTCAAGGAACAATATAATATGGACTGTGGTATGCTGAGAGAAAATAATTTAAGTTGAAGGCCTACACAAACGATGATTGGTCTAGCAGCCTTGATGATAAGTAAAGTACCTCCGATGCAACCTTCTTCTTGGTAAAATTCTTGGTTTCATGGGTCAACAAGAAACAAGCCTCCATTTCTTTATCGACTGTTGAAGCAGAGTATATTGTTGTTGGTACCTATTATACACAAATTATATGGATGAAGTAGAATTTATGATATATTTAGGTAGAGCTGACAGATCCTATTATAATTATGTGTGACTATACAAGTGCCATCAACATCTCGGAAAATCTAGTCATGCATTTAAAGACTAAGCATATTCCTATCAAGTTCCATTTCTTGAGGGAACAAGTTGCAACCAATATTGTCATACTTGAATATGTGGCCACTAAATATCAAATTGCAAATATATTTACTAAGCCACTAGCAAGATAACCCTTTGAGTATCTCAGGAAATAGATAGGAGTTGTGACTCCTCCTTCCAAATGACTTTATTTTAGTAGGTGGTGGTAGCTACTTAGCATATGGAATCCATGGAAGCTTAGGTTGCAGTGGTTTAGGGGGAGTATTCAAGAAACATTATTTACCATTGATGCCAAAGGGGGAGAATATTACTTGGGGCATTGGAGAAGACCATGCCTAGGTTTAAGGGGATCTTATGGTGGTTCCATCAATGCCAAAGGGGCAGATTGTTGGAAAACTGGAAATATCTGGATGGCTAGTGGTTGTGATAGTGTTGGAATTAATGCTAACCACGATCAACATGATGATTGGGAGTCCAAAAGGAATCCCATGGTTGCTGCAGTACTCAATAGAGAATAATCATAGTAGCATGCTTACAGAGAAGCCATAAAATTATGACTATGGCGGTTGGGAGTTCAGTATTCCAAGCATAAGAAGAACAATTAAGGAGAAAATATTAGCAGAGAGTTTGAAATCATCTTAGAGGTAGAAAATGGTATCAAAGCCTACATCAAACCCTCCCCATTAGAAATTTCTCTGAAAGATCTTTTAAACGATGTGCGGAAGTCTGAAAATGGCCTCCCAGATAAAAGGTTATGGTCTTCTTATGTCAGGGTCTTGAAGTTCTAAGCAAGCCAAAATATCAGAGGTCAGAGCACATTAGGACCTGATATCGGAACCTCAGAGCAAGCTATATCAGAGACTAGAAAATCAGAGCAGGCCAAATCAGAGTATCAAAGCATCAAAGCAGGCCAAATCGGAGTATCGAAGCATTAGAGTAGGTGATATTGGAGACTGAGATATCAGAATATCAAAATTTCTTAACATCGGTATTTTAAAAGTTACGATATCCAGTGCACCGGTATTATTAAAGCGCTGAGGAATTTCGAGAGAATTAAAAAAGACCTTGTTGCAAAACCAAGGCTAATTGAGACTCTTTCTCTCTCCCCTTGTAGGACACATAGAGACATGTCATTGGCCCCAAGAAACTAAAGTGGCCAGTGACGTAAGCATGACGTGATAGTATAGGGGACACGTGGAATCCTAATTTGGAATTTTTAGTGGCCCTATGAGACAAATCAGAGTGACATGTGTCACCTCTCAAAAGTCAGTCGCCACATGTGGAAGTGGCATCATCATATTGGAAGTCAGTATATTGGAGGATGAGGACATCATAACTCCTATGTAAATGATGGTTGAGAAGTTATGATAAAGGGGGGGCTCTGATAATCCCTGACACATGCTCGTATGGAGCTGAAAGGGACCAAGGGTTGAATAGAGGGAGCTAAGACACAATCAAAACTTTGTTGAAGTTACGATACATATGGGCTCTAATAAAATGCTAAGTCGTCAGTCACATGCTCGATCCTATGAGAAGGAAAACACTCAAGGAGTTAAGCTCCAGGGAGCTAAGGGTATTGAGATTGTGTAATATCATAACATTTCGTTTGTTTAAGTTACGATATGACAGGGCCCCAATGAATCAAGTACAATAAGTTAAATGGTGGATGGGTCAGTCGCTAAAAAATAAATGTAGATCGGTGGAGTTGATTTATGAAGTTAGCTAGATCTGCAGAAGGTACCGAGACTGTTAGCATATTCCGACACGTAGGAATAGTTAAGTATAACTTGGTCTAGTATAGAGTTAGGTAAAGTGTGTTTCTTTAACATGTACATTTGTAACCTACAATCCGACGGTCACGATATGTAGTGATCCGATGGTTCATTCTCTCCTCGGTATTACTAACACTTGATCCGTGGCTTGACACCCGATTGGTCCATGAATTCTATTTAAAGCGCATGGAGGGTCATTTGTAGGTTCACCGTGCATGAGAGAAGCTTATGTAAATTTTCATTCTTTTATCAATAAATTTCCTGTAGTAGCCACGTTGGTGCAGGCCATGGACTGTTTCCCTCTTTGAGGGTTTTAACCACGTCAAAATACTGGTGTATTGATCTGTGATCTGTTTGTGAGCGGTGTCCTTTTGGTGTTCTGTCTGAGGAACTTACCCTGTAAATTCCTACAGCCTTACTCCAGAGATTCGGAGATATTGGCATCTTTGCGACCCTAATAACAACTATTATGTTCCTATATGAGTTTGTCCTTGGTCATCTTCATGCAGCTTATGGGATGTCTGATTTCATTCGCAACACTATTGGGGTTAAATAGGGTTGTCCATTGTCCCCTACCTATTTGGGATCTATATTGATGAGTCGAAGGCATTTCTACACGAGCATATCCAGGACACTAATGGTTTCCTTCTTCATCAGGTTCTGATATCTATTCTACTCTTTGTTGACGATGTGGTCCTCCTCTCCTCATCCTCAGAAGGATTACAAAGGCAGTTGAATGCCTTAGCTCTGTTTTGTGATCTTCGACAGTTGATGGTCAACTTGGGTAAAACCAACTTACGATCTTCAATGAGGTGAAGAAAACCTCGAACCTTCACATCCTATTTAAAGGGGAGGATATTGAGATCACCAGCATGTATTCTTACTTGGGGGTGAAATTCTTAGGTCCCTGCTTCAGTTTTTGACCAACACTTCAACCTTAGATCACCAAAGGATATGGATCCTTATCCCTTCTCGAGAAGCAATGCCTTCGACGTCACTTTCAGGACATCTCGTCCAAGATGAACCTCATGGACACCTTGATATGTCCCATTATTCTATATGGCTTAGATATTTGGGGACCATCCTTACTTAAGCCAGATTAGGCCTTAGTTCAGAGAGTCCAGATTCTTCTTCTCCATTGCGTGATTAGATGCAAACAGATAGTACCGCAGCACATCATCCTTGTAGAGTTTGGAACTCAGCCCTTTCGGCTTGAGACAGTCTTCAGAATGGTTTTTCTAACAGCCCTAGTGAAAATTACATGTAAAAATATATAAATACCACGGATGATGGGACACGTATTCCAAGTTGAATGGTGGGCAGGACATCCTAGGGGGTGTTCATTTGGTTGTTTATGGCTAAGGAAATTGACAAAGGAAATGGCTAAGGCATTAAAGAGGCAAAAAGGTATTTTGACGGATTTATTTATGAAAATAATGGAAACTAGGAAAAAATGAAGGTGAAAGGTCACATGTTGCATGTGAGGAGGAAATTGAAGGAAATAATGGAAAATGAAGAAAATAAAGGCCTCATTAATAAAAAGGCTTATGAGGATCAGTGGGCAAGACTTGGTTAGTTTAGCTTTGGAGCTCTCTCATTATTCTCTCTCTCTCTCTCTCATATTCTTGAAGACTTAGAGTTTTCTTGGAACACTCTTGGAGGGTGTGGCATACTTGGATTCTTGGAGAAATTAGGAAAAGGAAGAACAAGAAAGTGCAAGAAGGCATCGGCATCAACAACTACATTAGATTTTCTTGCAGGTATCGAGTTGCATGTATGTTTTATTCACTAGTTTTGGCATGCATGGCACATGCATGTGGTTTCTTGATTGTGATATATCATTGGCATGGAGGATTGCTTGCATCGACAATGGATTGCCTAGCCTTGCCATTTCCTGGATAGCCATGGTGATTGTGGGTTTACTTTCATTGCTTTATTTTTGTTGGTTCTCATGTTTCCTTAGCCTGGGTTGAGTTATTAGTCCTAAAAGCCTTGGTTGAACAAACGCTCTGGAAGCCATGTAACAGCTTTGGTTGAGTTACTAGTCCTGAAAGCCTTAGTTGAACAAAAGCTCTGGAAGCCCTGTAACATCTTGGGTTGAGTTACTAGTCTTGGAAGCCCTGGTTGGACAAATGATATGGAAGCACATGGTGGGCTCAATTACTAGTCTTGGAAGCCTTGGTTGGACAAATGCTTTGGAAGCCTTGTAAAAGTTGTGGGTTGAGTTACTAGTTCTAGAAGCCTTGGTTGAACAAACGCTCTGGAAGCCCTATATAAGTTGTGGGTTGAGTTACTAGTTCTGGAAGCCTTGGTTGGACAAACACTCTAGAAGCCCTGTAAGGCTTGGATGGAGACCAATCTGATGATGCTTTTTTGTTGATGTCCAACCATGATGTGGAATCACTATTTGATGGGTTGAGGTGGGTGGCCTCAAGAAGCCCTGCATGAGTTTTGATTGATGTATTCTCTGAGATCCCACATTCATTCTTGGAATGTGGCATGGGGATGATTGGATGAAGAGATACTTGGATTAGCCAATCTATGGTCAAGTGGAACGTGGTAGTCCCATCTTCGGTTGGTTCATTGCATTTATTAATTAAAAAATCATTCCCTTGATTTTCATGTGAAAATGTATTGATGTATATATGGATTTTGATGGCGCATATGTTTATTGTATTTGTGTTCCTATTATTTGTTTATATGCACATTCACCCTGGAGGGTGTTACAATTTCATTCTTACATCGTGTTCGGGGCTTTTCAGACTCAATAAAGAGTAGGCACCGACATCCTTACTTGCAATATTGCTCTTCTAAGGCTACTTCTCGTTCTACTCCCTTGGGTCGAGCCAGATGTTGGTTTATAGGAGTTTCAGATCTCTTAGAGTCAACGGGCATTCAATTGGACCCTGGGCATTCAATTGCTATTGGATCGAAGTTTTTGTTGTTGTACTGGGTATTAGATGATTTCGACCTCAAACTAAACCTCGCATACCGACTTCATCCCTAGGTTGTCTAAACCTGTCATCCACTTCCTCCTAATAAGAACCTGTGAAAAATTCTCTTTTTAAACTCAAACTGGAAGAAATTGGCATAGAATCTTCCATTCTACTGATTTTAAGTCTACATTATGTCTTTTGATCCACATCAATGTTTTGTAATATCTTCCTCTTTGATCTTGTGTAATGACAAGGATCTCCCCCTTCTACCAACTCCATCCCATCCAAATTCCCTCTCGTCGGCCTTATCAAGACCTCTCGTAGATTGCCACTTTAAGTTTGAACCAACAAAGACTAGTACAAATGCACCAAACCTACCAGCTTTAGTGTTCCTAAAGCCTACCTCTCCATCAGAATCTACCAAAGGTATTCCCTTCGATCTAGACCCTCCCTTTCTACCAGAAAAAGATGATACAGGCCCACCAAACCTGCAACCTTTGGGGTTTCTAAAGCTTCCTTGGTCATCATCGATTACAGAATCGACCGACCATCTTCTCTTTGATCTGGGCCTCCATTTCTACCAAAAAATTTTGATACATGCCCACCATTCCTGCCATCTTTAGAGTTTCTAAAGCCTACCTCGCCATCATTATCGTCATCATCCTTGTCAGAATCCACCAAAGATCTTCTCTTTGATCTGAATTGTCCCATTCTACCAGGTTTAGGGCCTCTAAAATCCCTATTGTTACCATCGGAAAATCCCTTGAATTCAACAACTCTTTTTGAAATTTGAAGCCAACTGTCATCTCCTCATCAATTATATGATCCAACTCCATTTCATCGTCAATCAGGCTCTTTGGCGTAGCAGTGCTCCTAGCATCACTTTGCTCTGATTCCCCATCGCTGCGATCAAACTCTTTTTTTATCTAGCCCCTTCGTTGCTTGTTGTTCACTTCCCCACTAAATATTCTATCTAGGCCAATTCCCCTGCGCCTTTGACCACTATATTCCTTGTTATTCTCACTAAGTCTTCCATCTCTATCAAACCCCCTATTCCTTGTCTAATCAATGAATTCCTCAATATCGTTGTCAAATCTTTTATCTCTGGAGAATCCCCTGTTCCTTTTCTAATCACTGTAATCCTCAAAATCGTTGCCAAATCTCTCGACCTTGGTTGGTCCCCTGTTCCTTATTCTATCACTGGATTACTCTTTAATGTCGCTAATTTTTCCTTCTCTGTCAAATCCCCTGCTCCTTCTTCAATCACTAGATTGATCCTTATTGTCGCTAATTTTTTCTTCTCTGTCAAATCTCTTGCTATTTCTTCTGTCACTGTATTCCTCCTTATCGTCACTAAATTTTCGATCTCTGTCGAATCCCCTGCTCCTTCTCCCATCACTGTATTCCTCCTTATCGTTACTAAATTTTCAATCTCTGTCAATTCCACCTCTCCTTTTCTTACCATTGTTTTCATCCTTATTGCCACTAAATCTTCGCTCCCTCCCAAATTCTCTTCTTCTCCTCTGACAACTGTATTCCTCGTCGCTAAATCTCCTACCTCTGTCCACTCCCGTCCTCCTTCTAGAGTGGGCTATGAAACCTCTGGAAAATAAATCAACCCTAAGCCATACTTTCTCTTACTGTATTTAACTCTCCCCTTCAAAGACTCTTTCTCCTTATTCCATCTATGAACTTCTATAGTGTTTTCAGCTCCATCACCATGAGCAGATGGTGGTGGTAGGGATGGATCGCTAGTCAGCGTTCCATCATCTTCATTCCAGAGATCTTCGGCACCCATCTTCATAAATCTATTAAAAAGTTCAGCAATTTGATCCTTGTGGGTCATGTGACCATGTGAAGGATCTTGTTTGGCGACTTTAATATTACGAGTGTTATCATCATCATTTTCAAGTATCTTACCTCTAATCTGGGACCTGATTCGGGCCAAGTAAAACTGCCTATCTTGCTGCAAGAGCATTTTTCTTCCTGTCTGGCCTTCTTCTCGTGCAATCTCTTCCATTTCCATTTGTTGAGCCCTCCTGGGAACGTCCTCGGTCTCCCTCCCATGTTCCGACATTGCTCCAATCGTCCACAAGTCGATGACAGAATACTACAAGTGGGATAGATGGAGTCGAACCCGCGACCAAATCCATGTGCATTTGGGATTTTTATTAAACTGTGAGTCGATGATAAATGATTTCTAACCAAACATAGTGCCAGAAGACTTCTTGAAATTGCAGGATTTCAATGAAATCTGCTGCGAAAATATCAAACCAGAACAAAAATAACCAGGAAGAAGGATTCTATAATCGGGTAGTGGCGGATTTAAAATGTATGGTTTAGGGTTTATGAAAGAATGTTGCATGGTGAACAAGAGTAGACGTGGTATGTATTGAGCATTTCGTCTTTTCGATTATTAAGAACATGAAGGGCGAGAACCGATTATAGATTAAATGCAAAAAGAGTTAACATTAAGAGACATATTTATCAAAGCTTTCCATCCTCTCCTTTTGAGGGAGGGGACAACCTTAATTTTGATGGTGTGGCTTATACTTTGGGCGTTAGTTAATTGTGATGGTTCCATTAATTTGGAAAATTGGGAGATGTGCGTTAAATTGGCAGATTTATAATAATTTGAAATGGAGTTTTTAAGATATTTATCCGAAAAGCAAATTTGTTATTAATATTGTTCACAAAATTCTATGATCTAACATATTTATTTTTACAAATGAAATGAGAAAAAGTAAAATTAAAAATTGAGTATTACTTTTATATTACAAAATAATTTTATTATTTTTACTCATGTTTATGTGAGAATATCTATCCCCGAAGTTGTATGCCATTGTTCTACATAGGAAGCTCTCTAGTGACTTTGAGCAAAATAACTCAGAGCTAGGGGACAGGCAGGTTTTCGATCGACTCATTAAACCATTAACCACATCTTCACCCTCTACGTCGTGATTGAGGAGGCACAGCACCGCTCTTCAAAAGTCTATTATTGTTTCGTAGATTTTCAAAAAGCTTTCAACTCTGTTCTGAGGGAAGCCTTACTCCAGAGACTCGGAGATATTGCCATCTTTGCGACCCTAATAACAACTATTATGTGCCTATATGAGTTTTTCCTTGGTCGTCTTCGCGCGGCTCATGGGATGTCTGATTTCATTCGCAGCACTATTGGGGTTAAACAAGGTTGTCCATTGTCCCCAACACTATTTGGGATCTATATTGATGAGTCGAAGGCGTTTCTACACGAGCATCTCTAGGACACTGATGGCTACCTTCTTCACCAGGTTCCGATATCTATTCTACTCTTTGTTGACGATGTGGTCCTCCTCTCCTCATCCTTAGAAGGATTATAGAGGCAATTGAATGCCTTAGCTCTGTTTTGTAATCTTCGGTAGTTGACAGTCAACTTGGTTAAAACCAACTTACGATCTTCAATGGGGTGAAGAAAACCTCGAACCTTCACTTCCAATTTAAAGGGGAGGATATTGAGATCACCAGCACGTATACTTACTTGGGGGTGCAATTCTCAGGTCCCTAATTTAGTTTGCGACCAACACTTCAGCCTTAGATCAACAAAGGATATGGATACTTAGCCCTTCTTGAGAAACAGTGCTTTCGATGTCACTTCCAGGACATCTCGTCCAAGATGAACCTCATGGACACCTTGGTCTATCCCATTGTTCTATATGGTTTAGATATTTGGGGACCATCTCTACTTGAGTCAGATTGGGCTTTAGCTTAGAGAGTCCAGGTTCTTCTTCTCCGTCACATCATTAGATGAAAACAAACAGTACCGAAGCACATCATCCTTGCAGAGTTTAGAGCTCAGCCCTTTCGGCTTGAGACAGTCTTCAAAATGGTTTCTGTAACAGCCTTGGTGAAAATTCCATTTAAAAATATATAAATACCACGGATGATGGGACATGTATTCCAAGTTGAATGGTGGGTAGGACATCCTAGGGGGTATTCATTTGGTTGTTTATGGCTAAGGAAATTGGCAAAGGCAATGGCTAAGGAATTAAAGAGGCAAAAAGGTATTTTGACACATTTATTTATGAAAATAATGGAATTTAGGAGAAAATTAAGGTGAAAGGTCACATGTTGCATGTGAGGAGGAAATTGAAGGAAAATAATGGAAAATGAAGAAAATAGAGGCCTCATTAATAAAAAGGATTCTGAGGATCAGTGGGCAAGACTTGGTTAATTTAGCTTTGGAGCTCTCTCATTATTCTCTCTCTCTCTCATACTCTTGGAGACTTAGAGTTTTCTTGGAACACTCTTGGAGGGTGTGGCATACTTGGATTCTTGGAACAATAAGGCAAAGGAAGAACAGGAAAGCGCAAGAAGGCATCAGCATCAACAACTAAATCAGATTTGTTTGCAAGTATCGAGTTGCATGTATGATTTATTCACTAGTTTTGGCATGAATGGCACATGCATGTGGTTGCTTGGTTGTGATTTAACATTGGCATGGAGGATTGCCAGGATCGACAGTGGATTACCTAGCCTTGCCATTTCCTGGATAGCCATGGTGATTGTGGGTTTACTTTCATTAATTTGTTTTTGTTGGTTCTCATGTTTTCTTAGCCTAGGTTGTGTTATTAGTCCTGGAAGCCTTGGTTGAACAAATGCTCTGGAAGCCCTATAACAGCTTGGGTTGAGTTACTAGTCCTAGAAGCCTTGGTTGAAAAAATGTCTGGAAGCCCTGTAACATCTTGGGTTGAGTTACTAGTCCTAGAAGCCCTAGTTGGACAAACGTTATGGAAGCCCTTGGTGGGTTGAGTTACTAGTCTTAGAAGCCTTGGTTGGACAAATGCTCTAGAAGCTTAGTATAAGTTGTGGGTTGAGTTACTAGTTCTAGAAGCCTTGGTTGGACAAACGCTCTGGAAGCCCTGTATGAGCTGTGGGTTGAGTTACTAGTTCTGGAAGCCTTGGTTGGACAAACACTCTGGAAGGCTTGGATGGAGACTAATCTGATGATGGTTTTTTGGTGATGTTCGACCGTGAGGTGGAATCACTGTTTGATGGGTTGAGATGGGTGGCCTCTAGAAGCCCTGGATGAGTATTGATTGATGAGTTCTCTGAGATCCCACATTCATGCTTGGAATACTACATGAGGGTGATTGCCTAAAGAGATACTTGGCTCAACCAATCTATGGTCGGGTGGAATGTAGTAGTCCCATATCTGGTTGGTTCATTGCATTTATTAATGAAAAAATCATTCCCTTGATTTTCATGTGAAGATGTATTGATGTATACATGGATTTTGATGGCTCGTATGTTTATTGTATTTTTGTTCCTATTATGTTGTTTATATGCACATTTACCCCGAAGGGTGTTACAGTTTCATTCTTACATTGTGTTTGGGGCTTTCTAGACTCAATAAAGAGCAGGGATCAATATCCTTTCTTGGCATATTGCTCTTTTGAGACTACTGGTCATTCTACTCCCTTGGGTCAAGCCAGATGTTGGTTTACAGGAGTTTCAGATCTCTTAGAGTCATTGGGCATTCAATTGGACCCCCTCCCTCCTTTCTGATATTCCTTAGATGCTCTTGGTCACTTGTTACCTACTAGACATGAGTTAAACAAAATCATTAGGGAGGACATCTACAGGAAATTCGTCCATGTCACTTGGGTCAATCCTCTAGGAGGGTTGTGCCTAAAGATGGCATTTTACGTTGAGCACTTCTTGGAGTTGAGAGATGGGCTCATTGTTCGACCCCATTAGACATTTCGCCATTGGGTGCATGCTCTTTGCATTCCTCTAGGCCAGTTCAGAGTAGGTTCTCATAGACTTCGGGAAGAGACGGACCACCAAGTTGATAGACCATACAGTATCTGCCAGGTATGTTATTTACAGGAAGTGGAGACCGAGGTGCACTTCATTTTTGGATTCCATGTCTACTACGAGATCATAGGAAGGTTCTATTGCTTTTCTAGAGATTCTCGGACCCTCGTTGACTTTTTCAGGTATCCCAATCAAAGATGTTTGGCCCTATATATGCAAGAGGCTCTTAGGTTCTGAGCGCATATTCTTCAACCTCCCGTCAGACCAGACCCAACACAGAGGATCATGACATTTTTTAGGGTACTACCTTCAAACAAGGGCATCAAGAGACCGATTAATACCAGTACATATCTAGACTATAGAACAGTGAGGATTTATGGGATCTTACCCCGCCACACAAGATCTCAACAATAGATTTGTCTCATATTTGTTCCTAGGAGACGGACTAGGTCCTCCAGAACTCAACAGCCCGCAAACCCCCCCAAACAGCGATTTAGTGGACGGTCTATGTAACAACCCTGAAATTAAAACATGCAACTAATTAGATCAATTATGTGATTTACAATCAACACATCTCTCTTCAACTAATTAGCATAGAATTTTTAGGAAATAGGAGAAAAAGCAACTTACCTGTAGTGATGATATTCCTTACTTGTAATTTCACAGTTGATCGTTATTTGAATCCTACTAACCACAACAAAGTTCTGGGGATGACTCTCCACCCAATTGTAGGCTCTGTTGCACATAATCTTTCTACAACTAGCCACCCCCGAGCCCTCAATCAATGTACTACTATCAGAGAATCCTTTGTCTCAGAGCACTTTTCTCTCAAGAGAATGGATGATGAAATGATATCTCATCTTCCTCATCGTCTATTAAATAGACCAAACATTGGAAGGGGAATTGCATGCACCCATTCCATGTGTCAACATGCAACTTTTTTTCCCTTTGGAAAAGTTGTAATTTTCATTATTCAAAGGAAAATTACATTTTGTAGATGCAAAATCATATGTTGTATGTGAGGCATAGTGCCTATCAAGTATGTAGAAACAATATATGGTGTACTCCTCGCAAGGAGACACTGAACTGTCACTGTAACTTCCAAAAATCTCTACGCAGAGAGTATTTATATGTTTTAAAATTTTTTACCTTTCTTTTTTTCTACTTTTTTCCAACCTTCCATGTTGGGGGTGGTGGTTACAATGGTCATTTGATTTTCATCCGTGTTTAAGGGAAGTTTTTTATCAAATTCAAATCCCTTTGATCCATGAGTTAGTTTGCTGCTATGTACTTCCAATCCTTTTATTTGGGGCTCCTGATGCGAGATGGGGCTATTGAGCCTCAAGATGCACGCAGCAGTATGGCCTATCTCCTCCTTTTGTGTGTTGTTATGGTCCTTATGTATATCATTTTCTGCATTATTTTCTATTTCTCCTGCTTGTCCTGCTTCTTTTGCCAAAGTGTCTGTGCATTGCCAACCTTTTGGTTTTTTGGGTTGTTTTTTGTTCCTTTTGGGATTTTTTTTGGCTTGAGGACAGACACTATGAAGGTGGTCTGTCTGCAAACATCCTCGACACCGAAAAGTTGTATTTTCGTAATCCAGAGGTTGTGTCCAGTATGTATCGTTGAAGATCAATGTGATATTGTCTAGTAGCCCTTGACTGAGGTCTACTTCGATGCATATCATGGTAAAAGTAAATATGCCCCTTGTGAATCTATCCTCATCAATCTTTAGGAACTTTCCTAGGAGTTCCCTATACCTTCTAACACTTGATGGTGCCATAAGTGCAATGGTAGGTTGTGTAGTTTGACCCACACGGGCATTTTTGATACCACCATTGTGTTGGCATCAAATTCTAGGAACCAAGGGGTCATGAAGAGCCCTACATTGCCCCAGAAACATGGTCCTTTATTAAGTATATATTCCTTTTCTTGAACTATGTTGAATCTGACAATGAAAAACCCATTGGAACATAAAAGGATTTCACAAGTTGGTGACCAAGCAGCAAATATCCATTGGTGCAAAAGATCATATTTGGGCCAAAACCCATTAAATCTGCATATGACTACTTTATTAAAAAAATTAGAATACAACCCCTCTACCTCAAGTATTGAGACTGTGAAGGAAGGATTCTGAGATTTTTGCTCCACTATGTAGGGCCCTGGTAGTTCAATGGATGATGTTGTTTTGTCTTGAGCTTTTTCCTTTCCTTTGATTATGTCCTTAAATGTACCTGTGCCCTTTGAACTGGTACCAGAGCATCCACCTCGCAGTCGCAAGTTGACTATGATGTTCGAGTCTATTTCAATACCATAGTCCTGTAGTGTGTAGTTATCTTGTAGGCTGTGTCCTAAGTAAATCAGGTTTTGCATGCTTTCTGGAATGCCTAAGTGAGTCTAGATTTCACACCTTAGATCTTGGATCCGTCTCCCTCTCGCGATTCTCCTGCAAATATTCTTTCCTTCTGGCATTTTAATGAGTATTTGGATCAGATACAGGTCAGGTTTGACTGGATCTATCTAGTGTAGGTCTCGATCTGCTGCTTAAGAAGACGTGGGAGGTGGATCTTCTCCGATTACTACCCCATCTGGTCCTTCCATCTCTGGATCTGGGTTGTGGGCGTATCTATCCCTAGCCATCATGTCGCTTTCATGGGCTAGATCCAGATCAGGATTGACTAAATTTGCCTAGTATAGGGTTTTCTCTGCTACCTTAGCAAACGAGGTTGATGGATCTGGCCCGATCGGCGTCCCAAATGGTCCTTTCTTCTCTGGATCTATCCAGTGGGTATATCTACCCCTAGCCATTGTTCCTATTTCGTACTTGGTTTCCCGTGCACGCCTCAGAGAGTCAACGGCCTCAACGAAGGCTCATGACCTCTCTCGACCGAGGTTGAGGGAAGGGTTCTTGCTCGATCACCGCAGCTTCTCCATTAAAGGGTTCTTGCTCAGCAGACGCTACTTTTCCTTGACAAGGTTCTTGCTCATCCCCCATTGCTTCTCCGTTGCAGATTTCTTGCTCAAAAGTTGTGGCTTCTCTGTTATAGGGCTCTTGCTCAGTAGCCTCGTCTTCGCCATTACAAGTCTCTTGATCAGGAGACGCAGCTATCCCATCCGTGCTCCCACTCATGAGCAGACTCTCGACAAGGGAGGCTCTAGCATTTGCGTTGTTGCCTTCACGCAACCCTGTTCCGGCCTCCGGGTAGTCTGGGGTGCCAAGCTTGGTGAAACGAAAAACATTATTTTCCATGGGCACACTTTTTTTTCTCTCCCGACTGGAGCCGAACCCTCTACCACAATGGACTCCTCTAGATTGCCAGATTTCGCAGGGTCATTCTCAATATACGCCATGCATAAAGAGGTTCTTCCTTAATGATATGTCTACATGCAACTTTTATTTTAAGTTTTACTTGAGTTAAATTTTCTCTTAATTTATTTCTTTCTTATTTTATTCATTTTTAGTTTTTTAATATATTTACTTATTTTTTCTATTTTTATATCTCTTTTAGTCAACTCTTTCTTATTTTATTTTACTTTTTGTTACTATTTTATAGTTACTTTTATTATACTTATTTAGAACTCTAGTATTGTTATTTATTATTTATTTATTTGTTATTATTATATTTTCTTCATTATTTATATATATTTACTATTATTATCTTTTCTTTATTGTTTATATTTTAATATTATATATATTTATTATTATTATGGGACATTACATACTCCCCCTCTTTAAGGAACTTCGTCCCGAAATTAAATTGAATCTTTTAACATTTTATTCATTTAGTTATTTATTACTTCATGTTTTCCCTACACCCTCTATTGAACTAGTATAACCAGCAGGGATCGAAAGTTTTCACAACACGCAGGAAATCTCAAGGAATCTATATCATTTTTCCCAATTTCGGAACCAGGCATAAGCCTCATCGGTCTGTATCCTAGCCCAAGGCTGGCCCCAAGGCTCGCGCCTGACTCGGACCTCATCTGCCCAAGGCAAGCATCAAGTACGATACTTAATGACTCTGGGCATCTCACAAGGCTGGCCCACTCCCTACACATCTACTAAGGTGGCATCGAAGTCCTTACAACCCCACCAGACTTCGACATCCCAATCCAATACCAGGCACCTAGCCTACAATATCAAGCACTTGGCCTCCTCAAGATGGTCCCATAGCCCCTCAAGAGCTATACAAGACAAAGGAACCATTGGCATATGTAGTGTTGATTGAGTATGTCCCAAGCCCATATGGTGTTACATACTCTCCCTCACAAGTATGGGCTCCTACAAGATCATCAAATAAACCGGCCCTCTCGGCCCATTTGTGGATTTCCTGTCCATCACCACATCTCAACATATATCCAATGCATTAGCAATAACCATAGTATCATCAAAAAAATAATCCATATGCCAAATCTTGCATGTCATCCAAATAACATAACATCATTGGTGTCACAACATTCTAAATAGTAAAGAACTACATTCTCTTGCATGTCGTAAAATCTGCATGCAATTACCACATGATTCACATAATAAAATACCCTCATAGGTTATAACATCAACTTATTTTCATTAAAGATATATCATTACATCACATAATAAATGAACCACATGTTAATTTACATCATATCGTAACATCACGATCCCTATGCATATCATATCCATCATGAAAATTCAACATCATTATCATAACAAATAAATAAATAAGCACCACATATACATCATTAACCTCTCATCAGAACTATTTACATTTACCACATACCATCATATCATGAAACATCATTAATATGAGAATCATATCAATATTTATCAAATATAGAACAACAATACACCATAATCATTATTATCGTGAATTAATTTCATTTACTTATATAAACAATGAATGCTAACTATGAATTAAGATTATTCAACATCCCTATAGGATCTATGTTATTTCATGAGTACTATTAGTGTCATGTTTTCATCAAGATACCAATTAATTTTTAATAATGATTTCTTGTTCTTTCTATTAGGAAGTTAACCATTTACACCGTAGGTATACTCATCCAAGTACATTGTTAAATTTTAAATGAGTGTCATCATCTTGAGCCTTAATATCTCGTCAAATATTCTTCCCTCATTGTTAAGGTATTACCATTTGTACAATCATTTAAATCATCATTATCAAGTTAAAATTTCATGATCACTATACATATTGTGCTTATCCAAATGACACACATACACGAAGTCATCCTTATTTAAGTCTTATGTTATTCTTAACCCACCCATATGAGGGCTTATTTTCCCTTGGTGATTTATCCATCACACGTGTAATTGTTATTGTACATCCTCAAAAGATCTACTTATCTCATTGAGTTCCCATCTCAATACCACTTAACAATAAAAGGGTAAAATTCGTAAGTTAAGATAATGTGTTATATATATATATATATATATATATATATATATATATATATATATTATATATTATACGTGATCCTATAAATTCAAGGCATCCACCTCATGCGCCAACATAACACATTAACCTCTTTTTTTATGCTCAATGGTTTCTCATTATTCCAAATATTTTATTTCCTTTTTCCAAAAGTTAAACAATTGTTATCCTTGAAACATTTTCCTAGTTTATCACTTGTCATTTCTCACTAATTACAAGTATTCACAAATTTCAATCTTAACGCTTTTAAATTATGTAGGTCATCACTTTTACCCTTACCAATCATTTTGTTCAATCCCCTCATCAACATGCTTAAGAAAACTTTCCACTTGAGATAGACCCCATAATTTAGCCCTAGACATTATTACATTTTCTCACTTCCCTTCACTCTTTAATGTTATACACCTTAAGAATGGTATGAACTTTAATTAGCTACTTCAATATTAGAATTCATATTGTTGTTATTCACATTAGCACCATGCTCGACTATCATTAATGTTGGACTTGCTATGAAAATAGTGCATTTTCCCAATTTCTATTTTTAGCTTCTTTATTCCCATACTAAAACATTCATGGATTTTGTAATCAAATGTTACCATAATTCCCACTACTCCTTTAAATCACTTCATAATTAACTGAAAATATTTCATTATATTCTAGGATAGTTTATTAATTCTTGTTGATTTCTTATGCTTGTTTATGAAACTTCCACTCATTCCCTTAGAGTGTTTTTTATAGCTTTTTCACTACTCACCATCATCGCTCCAATTTTGTCATGGTTAGGAGGATTGCAGTATCATTAATAGAAAATTGGCAAGTTCACCATTTTCCCTTTTTGGATAAGATAACTTTATTAAATATGGCCACCAACCTTAGGGATCAACTTAGAACTTTCCTTTCATTCTTAAAGCCCTTGACAAAATACTACTTTTCTTTTTCCATCTACTCATGTGGAATTGCACTTCTATTTTCTTAATTTATTCACCTATAAGTTTCCCACATCTTGTATAAATAGTTAGTGTCATCTTTACTTTCTTAAGTTCCATAGGCTAGGTAATTGAGTTAAGTGATGGTACAATATTTCACATCTATGGCCTTGCATTAATGTCCATAATTAGCCCTTTATTATCCTTCTTTCCCTCTTCAAGAGGTGACATTCTTAGAACAAGCCAACATAACAACTCAGTAACCTCAAATTTACTAGAGATTTTGCATAACCTTAACTATTCATGCAATCACTAGTACATATATCCATGCATTTCTCTCTATATTAAAATAACAAACTATGCTTTAACTAGAAAATTCAAATATAAAAAGAAATTTATGATCTTACTTTATACAACTCAAAATCTTTTTTTTTTCTTTTTCCTTTTTTTCATCTCATTATACCAATCCATAACAATCTTATATATCTATTATTTACTTGTATGTCAAACAAGTCTAACAACTTTATTAAATTTCCCTATTCTTTATGTGTATAAAAATATGATACAATACCTTTATTTATTATAATTATAATTTTCAAACATACATTTAAATTTGCTTATATAATTTAAGGATTTTTATTTTATTTTTTTAACTTTGTAATCATGTAAATCAACATAAAGTGAACTTATAGCAATCTCCATTTGTATACTTGAGTCAATATATCTACATATATAAAATTATATAAAACCTGTTCTAAGAAAACGATTATCATGATTACCTAAACCATATCTTGATAATTAGGAATAACAAATAAATCATGTCATGCAACCTATAATAATTATTTATTAAAACTTCTAAATCTTTTATATGAATATTTATAAATATAAAAGTTTTTAATATTTTATTATTTATATTATATCTTAAACACCTCTTATCAAATTTCTCTTTCATTGAATTAAAAGCGACTTTTTTATATATATATATATATATATATATATATATATATAATATAATCTACAGTATAGTTAATTCTTAGCTCTATCTTACAGCCATGCATCCAGAAAATATATATAATAATTAAATAGAAGTGCAATGTCAATAATTTAGAGTAAACTCTCAGCAATTGATGAACACTACCCATTCATGATAGTGACCTAGGTCATGAAGAGAGAAATGAAATGGCATGCAACAAATATTAGAAATTGTTTAAAGTTTTCAAGGTTGATCGTTAAGAATATTATTTAAAAGAAGTGATCCAGGTGGATATTAGTGGCCACCTGCCTACTCCACTTGTAACTCCACCATTGTTTCTTTCAATTTTTCAGTTTCCTTATTTGTAGCATAATTTACTATTTTTGGCAGTTTTTTAAGTCTTGAACTTCCGGAGCCATTTTGAGGCCCTAAACGACAGTTTTTGGAAACACTAGGAGCAACATGTGTCAGTGGACTGATGTTGCTCACCCAAAAGTTGTAATCCTCGGATAGATATTTCTAGCAAGGTATTGTGCGTGTCAAACGGAAATCATATGCCAAAGTTACAACCTAGGGAAGTTAATGTACCAATTTACCCAAAACGGGGCCCATAGTTTGGCGCTTCATCTCCTAGGGTTAGGTTTTTGGATGTTTAGGGTTTTCCATTATTTCTCAACAATAAATAGGCCTTCGAGCCTCATTATAAGATAGTTCAGAGACATGAAGCCGCCACATCTCTTCTCAGAGATAAGCTACCATCGCCCGAGCTAGTTTATTTCAATTTCTATTTGTAAGCATATTTTAGTATTTTACATCAATGAAATGAAGTATTATTTCTGTTGCATCTTTGTATTTATAGTCATATCTGCAATTTGTTGCGTTCCTATTTAAATCTAGATTAGTGGTATCACAGTGGTCTGCTCTTTCTTTGTTTTTCTTTGCATGTCCCCAACGAGGTCGGGATATAAGGAGTTAGGGATTGAACTGGTCGAGCATTTGCAAGACCAGCCTCGCAAATCCCGACGGCCTCCCATGGCGGATGAAAAGATATATGAGGGGGCAGGAGATCCTATCAAAATCTTGCTCGAAGAGACCCTCGAGCGACAAAGAAACGCAATGATGGAAAACTTTGCCCAGATCCTTCAGTGGCTACGCAGGGGCGACACATCTACTTCCAGCAGCTACTCTGGAAGCGCCACACCCTCTAAGGTACAAGTTAACTTTGACATTCCCATATTTGAGGGTTAAATAGATGCAGACGTTGTAGATAAATGGTTAAATCTGCTAGAAGGGTGTTTTTCTGTTCATGATTTCTCTGGTCGGGAAAAGATTACTTTCGCTCTTCTCAAAGCCGCCCCCCATGTCAAGGACTAGTGGGAAACCTACTGCGAGCAGAAGGATGATAGTATGGCCTCACTGTTTTCAACCGCACCCACTTGGAATCCATTTCGGAATGCCACCAAGGAGCAGTACTACCCTGTCAGAAGCTATGAGCATAAATACATAAAGTGGACCATGTTGTGGTAGGGAAGGGACCAAGATGTGTCGGAGTTTACCAATATTTTTCATACCCTTCGCACAAAGTTGGGTATCAAGAATTATGAGCTACATTTGGTACTCAAATATCGCGGTTGCCTACATAGGTACATCCAAGACGAGATGGAGTTCCTAGGCATCTCCTCGCTTGGCATGGCATACTGATACATTGTTAAGATCGAGCAGAAGTTTAAACAGAAGAAGCGAGACTTTGGATCTGCAAATACGAAGCAAGGGAAAGGTGCCCCCAAATCGCTGAACAAAGGACAAAGCTAAGGCGGGGTGGCCCAGGACAACCCACCGAAGCCACAAGCAAAGAACAACACTGCGAAGTCGAAGAAGGACACAGGAAAGTGGTGTGAGTTCCACAAAATCTCCACTCACAACACAAGTGAGTGTCGGGCCAAGTAGTCACTGGTGGCCAAGCTCAAGTCTTCAGAATCAGATGCATGTTCCAACTCTCAGTGAGAACCCGATAAGGGGAATGACAAAGGGAAGCAGATTATCGATGCGGAGCCCAACACCACTGTTGCCACCATGAAGATCGAGAAGGAACCCGAAGATCCAAAGGAGGAGTTGCACCTCTTTCACTCCCAAATGTGGGTAAAGGGTTCCCCACTACAGTTCATTATCAACAACAGGAGCTAAAAGAACCTCATTTCAGCAGAGGTCATGAAGCGTTAGGCTCACTGACCATAGCACATCCACAACCGTACACCATCAGGTGGCTTCACCAAAGATGGGATCTTCGCATGAGCCAACAGTGTCACCTTCCATACAACATCAAGCCCTTCACAGATGAGGTATTGTGTGACATTGCTCCCCTTGATGTTTGTGATGTATTATTAGACTAACCATACTTATGGAAGCGACATGCTATGTATGATTCAAGGCCTTGTGCTGTTATTGTTACTTTGAGAAATAAGTTGTATAGGATACTGGAGGTAGCACCGCCTACCGCCATCTCTTTGGTTACTGCAAAACAATGCAGTAAGCTCATTTCTAAAACCGAGAAATTTATTTTCCTGATGATACACCCTCAAGGAAAGAAGAAGATGGTGGCCACGACCTCCAGACAGGGCCCCTCTGCACGACAACAACAGATGAACAAGGTTGTGGAGGAGTACGAGGACATATTCACCTCCCCCACAGGGGTGCCTCTGCACTGCCAGGTTAAGCACTCCATCGATCTAACCCCAGGTGTAGCACTGCCCAATGGACCAATCTATCGGCGCTCTATTCTGTAGAACGATGAAATCAAGAGACAGATTCAGGAACTGTCGCAGAAAGGTCACATCCGACCGAGTTCATCGCCCTGTGGGGGGCCGATCTTGTTGGTACAAAAGAAGGATGGGACTTAAGAGACTCTGTATTGACTATCAAGCGTTGAACGAGATCACTGTCCGGAAAAGGTACATGATCCCACAAATTGATGACCTTCTGGACCAACTGAAGGGGGGAAAATATTTCAGCAAGATCAACTTGAAGTCAAGATATCACCAAGTACCAATCGAACCCTCCGATGTGTGGAAGATTGCCTTCAAATCCAAGGAGGGCCTTTTCGAATGGTTGGTTATGCCTTTTGGGTTGATGAACACTCCTGCAACCTTCATGAGGTTGATTGATGACATCTTGCGGCCATTCACCAACTCATTTGCAGTGATATACTTGGATGGCATTCTAATCTTCAGCGAGAGTTGGGAAGAGCACCTCCATCACATCCAACAAGTTCTCCAAACACTACGGCAACACAAGCTATGTTCCAATTTGGAGAAATGCACTTTTGGCATGACCCAAGTTTAATGTCTGGGATACATTATTGATGAACGAGGAGTGCATGTGAATCCAGCCAAGATCCAAGTCATTCAGGATTGGCCAACTCCAACCACTCTGACAGAGCTCCGCAGCTTTCTGGGTCTTGCCAATTTCTACCACAAGTTCGTGTTGGGATTCTCTCATATCACTTGGCCCTTGAGTCAAGTCACCAAGGGAGGAGTGAAAGCAAAGTTATTTTGGTCTAAATCTCAACAGAAGGCATTCACGGAGTTGAAATAACGTCTCTGCTCGGCACTAGTGCTCGCATTACCAGACTTGTAACAGCCATTTGAGGTCGAGACAGATGCCTCTGACTATGCTATTGGGGCAGTCCTTACTTAACACATGCGTCTAATGGCATATCATAGTGAAACACTTTCAGACACAGTGCAGAAGTATCCCACTTATGACAAAGAGATGTATTCCATTATGCAGGCCTACCGACAATGGAAACATTACATTTTGGGGAAGGAAATGGTCATCAACACAGACCACCGACCCCTGCAGTTCATACAGACGCAAGGGAAGTTGTGGAACGATCGCCATCAGAAGTGGTCCACATACCTGCAACAGTTCCATTTCAATATCAAGTATAAGAAGAGAAACACCAATAATGTTGCAGATTGCCTCAGCCGACCACCGATCATGGCGTTAACCACCGTGCTCAACTCTTGTGGGCACGAGACTTCTGGCTGGCCACTTCTTTACAAAAGCGACCCAGAATTCAGCCACACATACCAAACTCTCTTGGAGGGTCAGCATGTTCCAGATTTTCACCTCTAGGATGCCTTGTTATGCCACTTGGGTCACCTTGTGTTCCTTCAAGCGAGCGTGCCAAGATGATTTGGGAAGCACACTATAGTCAAGCCGTTGGGCATTTCAGGGTTGAGAAAATAGTGGCAGTACTGCAGAAGTATTTCTATTGGCCGAATTTTCGACAAGATGTCGGGAAGTACATCAGATCATGCATTGTCTGCGCCATTGCCAAACCAACCATCAAGAAGCTAGGCCTCTATACTTCGCTTCCTACACTTAGTCGACCTTGGGAATCCATGTCCATGGATTACATGTCGGGCCTTCCTTCTACTAAGCATGGCAATGACTGTGTTTTTGTGGTCTTTGATAGATTCTTGAAGATGGCCATTATGGCGACCTGCAAGAAGAATATCACAGCAGAATCCACTACTAAACTCTTATTTGAACGAGTGTGGATACACTTTGGGATCCCACAATCTATCATCTCAGATCGGGACAGCAAGTTCCTTAATGCATTTTGGTCCAGTCTCTAGTCAATTCTGGACACCAAGCTCACTAAGTCCACAGCTTTCCACCCCCAAAATGATGGCCAAACAGATGTTGTCAACAAGATGATCGTACACATTCTGCACATGTGCAACTCAAATTATCCACGCACATGGGATGAGAGCCTCCCCTATGTCCAGCGCAATTATATTCGGGCTCTCCACAGCTCGATTGGCCATAACCCCTTTCAGGTGGGCTTGGGATTCCAACCACTATGTCCCATTGATGTGGCCATGCCATTTGCAGCTACTCAGGTAGATTTGGTTCATGTTCAATTCAAAACCAATAAGGAAAACAACTTCATTGAGCACATCCAACATATCCGCCAACAGATACATGACATTCTAGAGAAATCAAAGGCCAAGTACAAGCAGCGACATGATCAACATTGGGTGCCACACAAGTTTCAAGTGGGCGACAAATTTTGGTTGCATTTGCAAAAGGAACACCTTACTGGAGCCTATCGAAAACTCAGACCACTCCAATATGGTCCTTACACCATTACCAAGGTTGTGGGAGACAGTGCATTTGAGCTTAGCATTCCCCCATTCTTTGGCCTGCACCCAGTGTTCAATGTGGACTGCCTTCGACCATACTTCCCACCATTGTTAGACACATCAGACATTACAAAACAACTCACACCTACATAGTAAAATCCAGATTGCATGGAACAGGTCACAACTAATCGAATCATGGACACACAGACCAAGAACACCCGACAGTAAAGGATCGAATGATATTGAGTTGTCAAATCAGGCCAACTCCTTCACCAGGGCAAGTGGTTCACCAGGGACCAAGTTCAGCAGAAGTTTCCTCATCTCATGGAGGAACTCAACAGAATGGGGACCATTGCTTCCTAAGGGGGGAGGAATGATCCAAGTGGATATTGGTGGCCACCCGCCTACTCCACTTGGACTTCCACCATTGTTTCTTTCAGTTTTTCAGTTTCCTTATTTATAGCACAATTTACTACTTGTGGTATTTTTTGGGTTTTGAACTTCTGGAGCCATTTTGAAGCCCTAAACGACATTTTTTGGGAAACATGGGAATTGACCAATGTTTCTCACCCAAAAGTTGTATTCCTCGAATAGATCTTTTTAATGAGGTATTGTGCGCGTCAAACGAAGATCGTATGCCAACGTTACGACCTCGGGAAGTTGATGTACCAATTTACCCAAAACGGAGCCCATAGTTTGGTGCTTCATCTCCTAGCGTTAGGTTTTTGGATATTTTGGGTTTTCCATTGTTTCTAAACAATAAATAGGCCTTCAAGCCTCATTGTAAGACAGTTCAGAGGCTTGCAGCCACCACATCTCTTCTCAAAGATAAACTACCATCACTCAAGCTAGTTTATTTCAATTTATGTTTGTAAGCATATTTCAGTGTTTTACATCAATGAAATGAAGTATTATTTATGTTGCATCTTTGTATTTATGGTCATATCTATAATTTGTTGTGTTCTTGTTTAAATCCGGATCAAGAAGAGTTTCAAGAGATTCCAGAATCATGCAACTTTCCACCTTCAACATTGAAAGGGAGTATATAGGCCGACTAGAAATATTTGCTCAAAACTATAACCAGGGCATTTAAGGCTAAAGGTTATGGCTTCCAACATAGTCGGTAGATATACAATATTACGTCTACTTAATTTAATTTTGAAGTACCAAAGCTCTCAGCCCCAAGCTCAAGCATAACTTTCTCTGTAGATTGGGTAGTCCTCATTAAAAATCGATGTTATCACCGTAGATTGGGTAGTCCGCAAGGGATGGCTTACAAAGTCAATTAAATAATTGAATTTCCAAATGGAAGTAAACTAGGAGCACAATGACCATTTTCAAAGGCAATCCAAGAAATTCTTGTTTTTCCATGTTATTAATGACTATATTCTTAAATCTTGAAAAAGATGCAACACAAATGTCTTGAATTTTTGCACGTTTTAAAACTCACACCAAATCATGTTTCTTGTGTGACCCACCAGCTCAATTCATAGCTTTTACATAGAAAAATACAACATCTTTGGTAAAACAACAATATTAAGTGGTTTGTGGGTATTCCACTTCCCTGTTGGCATGGGCAGTTATCTAATTTTAACAATCAATTCAAAAAAGAACAAAGGGAAGTTAAGAGAAAAATAATTATGGACGTTACTTATACTCACTGCTAGTAATATTCAGTTATAAGTGTTGTCTCAGTGTGTCTTTGGGATATTAATTAAAAATTTATTTGATTAATTTGAACACTTCGTGATATAATTTGGTGGCAAATTATAATTTAATTTGATTAATTGAATTTTTAATTTAAAGGTTTCTTCTTTGGTTTCCATCCACTCTTGTGGGTTTCATGCCATTTAATTTCCATACATTAAGGAACAAAACCATGGAGAGTTTTTCAAAAAACACGAGCAGTTTCACATTATATGTAAATGAATCTTGTATTTTTTTTTAAGATTTTTACTAAAAAAATGAGGATTTATTGAGACTCTCTTATTTCACCACAAACAAAATTATGAATAAATGTATGTATTTTTCTCTAGAGTTCACATAGAGTTGAAACCCGCTCTAATACCATATGTAACAACCCTGAAATTAAAACATGCAACTAATTAGATCAATTATGTGATTTACAATTAACATACCTCTCTTCAACTAATTAACATAGAAATTTTAAGAAATAGTAGCAAAAGCGACTTACCTGTAACGATGATATTCCTTACTTGTATTTTTGGAGTTGAATGTTATTTGAATCTTACTAGCCGCAACAAAATTTTGGGGACGACTCTCCACCCAATCATAGGCTCAATTGCACATATTTCTACAACTGGCCACCCCCGAGCCCTCAATCAACATACCACTGCTAAAGGATCATTTGTCTCACAACACTTTTCTCCCAAGAGAATGGATGATGGAATGATATCTCATCTTCATCATCGTCTATTAAATAGACCAAACATTTCCATGTGCCAACATGCAACTTTTATTTTAAGTTTTATTTAAGATAAATTTTCTCTTAATTTATTTTTTCTTATTTTTTATTTTATTTTTCTTTTTTATAATTACTTTTTACTATTTTTAGTTCTCTTAGTTAACTCTTTTTATTTATTATTTTGTACTATTTTATAGTTTTTTTATATACTTATTAGAACTCAGTATTTATTTTATATTTATTTTGTTATTATTAATTTGTTTCATTATTTATATCTATCTTTATATCTTTTATTGTTTTTTTTTATTGTTTATTTTTATATTATATTATATTTATTATTATTATGAGACATTACAGTCTGCACTTTCCACTGGCTCTTCATCCGGCCAACAGACTTTGTTGAGTTTCTTCAATGTTTTTCATTCAGCCTTGGATGTTAGGAGAGATGGGTCTGATTCTCAGACCTATTAGCTCTTGGATCTTCTCCGCCAAGGCCAGATGTTGATTGACTTCATGCATTGTATCTTTTTTTAGGAGACCGTTTGGTTCTCCCGCTTTGTATGGACATCATTGTACTCAACAGTCCATTTGACCTACTTTGTGGTCATTAGTTGGACATGGATATAATTATCTTATCTTATCTTATCTAATTTTTATTTTGATAATGTCTTTCAGATTAATCACATTCGAAGTTGTTTGTCAACGTTTCGAACTAACTAATGTGTTTCATCCTCACGACAAAGGTTAAAATAGTCTAATATATTTTAAATTTTGATTTATCAATTTTCAAGAGATATTAAATCTTTAGAATTGCAAATTCTTTTGCAATGAAAATTTTGAAAATAAATAAAAATTACCTAAGAGATTTAGTGTTAAACACACACACAAAAATAGGCGAATTAAGATAACTCGTGATACACATTTTATACACAATTATATGCATTTATATATTGTCTAATGACCCTTGGTTTCATATTCCAAGTGGTATCTTGGACTCCAATGACATTTCACATTCCACACCATAACACTTAGTGAATTAGGTGTCCAACATACCCCTCAATCTGAATGGGTATATATGAGTCAAAGAAGAGAGCTCTAATACAAATATGGAAGAAGAAAAAATGCATTGCAACAATTGGTTGATTGTGCTCTCTAAAATGAGGTATAGGTGTGAGAACTCAATGTCTCAATCGACAGTGGTTTAAGGATGACCACCAACACTGGAACGCTTAGTGAAATTCATGGAACTCTTCCAAATCTGGCAAGAAGCTAAAGTCTTCTGCTAGAAGAAGTGCTTCTTATTGTTTTGAAAAGGGAGACCATTGGGGTCTCAACTTGGAACGCTTAGTGTAGTTCCTAAAACAGTTCCAAATCTGGGAAGAAGTTGTTAGTCTTATGCTATATGAAGTGTCCCTAATGTTTTGAAAAGGGAGACCATCAACCTGGAAAAAAAGAGGTCTCAACTTGTAAAAAAGGGAGAACCTCAACTTGAAAAGGGAGGTCTCAACTTGCAATGGTTTAAGGATGGGCACAACCAAAGGCATGCTCATGGGGCATTCTTTGTCTCTGGCTACAACTCTAAATTTGGGTATGGTTGTCTCTAGCTGTAGGCTCAAGCAACAGGTTCAAGTTGTGACTCAGGCTCGTTTGATGTATCTTTGAAGCTTGTAAATGATCATCAATTCCCCATTTTCAAATACAAGGTGAGGAGATGAAGAAAACTCACTGCAAGACTTTTTAATACTCGAGAACAAATTCTTTGGTATGAGTGAGATATCTTTTTGGTTGTTGAAGCCCATTGCCAAGAAGCGATCCATCCAAGATGAATCTTTGTTCTTGCACAAGGCTTGTTTCTGAAACATTTGTTTGAATGATGAGTGTGTTGACCAAAATTTTCACACGGATGAAGATCAAAACAATGATCTCTCGCATGGCCAACTCTGTCACAATGTTGGCATTTGACAATCTATTGTTGTGGATGTGAAGGAGTAGGATCTGGACAAGGTGAATATGAATTGTATTAAAGAAATATGACACTCTAAAATTGGGTTTGCTTTGAATAGTCTGGAATATGAAATCACATATCCTTGTCATATCCAATATTGGTTTTGTGCTTGTTATCAAGCTCTTCCTAAGGTCTAAAGATGGGCTTGGGAAGTGTAGGCTGAATTTCTACATCTGCATACAAATCTGCTCCTTCAATGACTTGATTAGTTTTTGGCAGCTGATGGGAATTGGTCTCAATCTCAAAGAGAGGATTGTTATGAACAAAAACAAGCTCAAAAAGATGCTTAGGGTGTTGTAACTCATCTCATTCTAACTGTGACTCAAGATGCAAAAATTCAAGCTTTTATTTTGCATATTGTTGATAGGGTTGAATGTCAGAGTATTGAAGAACTCTAATACTTCACCAATTAGAGCCATAACAAGTGTACCAATATTACAATCAACAATCAACGTCCAATAGTTCTTAAGGAAAGTTATACAAATGATTGAACTCTCCTCAACAAAAGATCGCTTTTAATTTATAAAACAATCACTCCCTTCTATATGACAACCATCAAGACCAGTGTGCATATAAATAAAGAGCAACATACAATATATATTCAAGTCAATGCTCCCCAGCACTCATTTATTATATATATATATATATATATATATATATATTCATGACCTTTCAATCAACGCTTTCAATAAGGAGCCTTTCAATCTATTTAAAACTAAATAAAATATGTGACCCATCACCCCTTCAAATAGTATGTAGTGGCTCAACTCACAACAACCCTCATAAAAAAATTCAATGCAGAGATGGATTACATGTACAACACAATATTTATTAATTAAAAAACAACCTAGCTGTCAACACTTCATCGCATACCATTGTACATACTGTAGCATATAACACAACAGTGCACGGTCTTCAAGACCGACATTGATACTCACCCAACAAACAAAATATAAATCAAAGCAACATATTTCAAAGCCTTAGTCAATGCAGGTTCTTCAATAAAATGATTTGATGTAGGGTCGTTTGGTCTTTCACCAATGGTAGAGCAGCTTTTATGTGCATTCACGGTCACAACCTTCACAGTATACAGTTCAACACACAATAAAAGCATTCAACGCACATTAGGCTCGACAGGGGCCGAGGGCACACTTGGTATGCGTTGGTGGATAGGGATGAGTGTAACGAAAGCAACAATGTATTATGGTATGGCATTCAAGTACAATTCCAACACATATATATCAACCTTTCTTTGACCAACGCAACAACATGAACATGCAACAGTCAATATATCAACACATACAACCAACACACCATTACCAACCAAGCATCATATATATGCCTTTTAAGAATGGGTTTCTCAACATATATCAATTTTTTTTTAACATATATCGGCCATTCAAAATGATCTAATGTAGAGAGTTATATACACCAATTCCAAGTTGCTAGATTCCTTCACCAAAACCAACGCATATTCAATGGAATGACCTTAATAAATAATGCATACTGCAGTCTACATATAACATGAATTCAATGCATTCACAACTAGTCAACGAAAAATAACATTTCAAGAAAGGAGCTTCAAGCCAATGTCAAGTCATGTTTGGGTGTAATAACAACCAACAAGGTAGAAAATTATTTAGAAAGAAAAGTCACATGGCATTAATAAAGTATATCGCCATAGAGAATCAATATATGATGCAAATAATGAACCAAGGAGTCAACCTTTTCCCAAGTGACAGCTATAATATGCAAGGAGAGTAGGGGATATAAGTTTTTTATACATATATACATACACAGATATATATATATATATATATATATATATATATATATATCAATGCACCAACTTTTTTGTATTCCCAAACGAACAATGTAACTCATAATTGAGTTTCAACGTAGATCTTTCACTACATTAGATAGCTCGAAGAGATACATGCCATATAAAGAATGAATAGAGTATCTATTGCAGAGAGAAAGGCATGTACACATAGAACAATGGTGCAACGCATGTGCAAGAGTCTAAATCGCTAAAATACCATGCAAAAATATGTTGTAAGGTTGACCAAAATAGCATAAATAGTTTCTACTCATGAAAAGAGGCTAGGGATTATAGGTATGATCAATAGGCATGTTGGATTGGCAACATTCAACGCATAAATGAATGTCCTTGGGAAGATAAATAACGCATGTGAACATTGCCAACATACAAGTACACGGAGGACAGGCAACGAATTTTTGACAGAGAACAAATTAATGGAGCATTAGAATCCCTATGGACAAGCACACAATGAGAATGCTCAAGTTTTGGCAAGCATGATAAAGCATCACTGACAGAGAATCAAAAGCAAACCGCAGAGCTTTTGTACGCAAGTTTGGTGAGCGAAGGAAATGCTTCTGATAGTGAGCATAAATGGCAAAATTGACAGCACAGAGAGGCCACAAAACCAATGACTTAGATATGGGCAAAGTAGGAGTACGCCTGCTCTGAAACCATCTTCAACACGCACAAAAATAGGTGAATTACGATAACTCATGATACACATTTGATTCACAATGATATGCATTTATACAATGTGTATTGACCCTTGGTTTCATATTTCAAGTGTCTCTTGGACTCCAATGACCTTTCGCATTTCACACCATAACCCTTATCATAATCAACAAATGGTTGTAAGAATTGTACTTGTAAGTTAATTCGATAATTAGTGAAGGCGAGTGAACTATGTAAAAGACAATATAAATGTAAAAGTGAATGAGACAAGAAAGAGGGAAAAAAAAGAGAATTAAATGAAAAGAAAAGGCAAAGGAATGGGAAGTGAAAGGTCATGTCTATTGGCCTTCCCATTACCCCAAATACCCCTATATCCATTTGAATTTTAATTCTCAAAAGGTTTTTTTGGCCAAGAAGAGGAGGATGGATAAAGAATCATGAAAGCATTCTAACCAGAGATTACTTGTTAAAATTGGCAACTAGGGCCAAACTTCATGTGGGTCATCTTATTCATGGCTGATAATATTTTTATTAGATTCATCTTGTCGAGAGGTGTAGGATTGATCAAAAGATCATCCGATTCCGATAAGTATTCATGGAGATATGAATTTATTTTGATTATGGAATTATTATCAAGCCGACCTACAACTTATGTAGGCTCAAGAAGCCCAAACATCATGTCTATTCAACCTCTGCGTTTTAGTATAAATAGAAGAGGACTTCAAGTCATTTCTACACACACTTGGATCTGTTCTTCTCTCTACTTGTCTTTGGGTTTTAGTAGGAGGAGAGATCCTAAGATGATGCTGGTGAAGTCGATGATGCCGGTGAAGTCGATGATGTCGGTGATGCTGATGATGATGATGTCGATGAAGCTGATGATGCCGGTGAAGCTAATGATGCCGATGATGCTGGTGACGCTGATGATGCCAATGAAGCCGATGATGCTGATGTCGCTGATCTAGGGTTTGTAGCTGCTGATGTAAATCAGATTTATGTACTATTTCTCTCTACTGAATTATTGAAGATAAAAGAAGATTTGATCAAAGGGTTTCCCCATATTGGGGTTTGTCCCTGGCTAGCCGCCACATCTTGTGTCTCGTCTTGGCTTGTTTTCTATTGATCGTTTAATGTTCTATCTGCACTTTACTTATGTACATGTGATTGCTAATCTGTGGATAATAATAAGAAAGATAAGTAAACTGCTCTAAGCACAGAACATACCAAAAACTAACATGGTATCAAAGCTGAGGTAAAGACAATGCCCAAGCAAGAGTGAAAGAGCAATCACCGACAACAGTTAGGACAAGACAAAAGGATCAAGGGTTCAAATTCACCAAGGGTGAAATGCAAGCAGAGAATATTATTAGAATGGCGCAACGAAAATTTCTGATGGCCTACTTAAAGATCACTTCATTGGGAAGTTCAAATCTAAGGGTGTAGGGAATGTTACCCCTCAATTGAATGAAGGTAACTCGATTCATTTACAGAATCTATTTTATGTACCTGATCGCAAGAAGAACCTAGTGTCCATTTCAGCAATGGAAGTCAAATGTTACAAGGTGACACTCATCGATGGAAAGGCACGTGTTTGATAACAGATTTTTTCAAAGATCTTTTTAAGTTCAAGGTTGTATCAAGTTGCAGGAAGTCCATTGGGGACCATGTCCATTAACACAACACCGGAGGTCTGTGAGTCAGATGGTGATAGGGATGCCTGAATTCAAAAAGAGCATGAAGGTACATATCTGAGATGTACCGAAGGAAAATCTTACTAGGGGACCATTCCCCTCATGTAGTAGGTCCACAGGTTTGGAACAACCCGTGGAGTTTGAGATTCATGAACGGGAATCTCATGTATACAGGTGGAAGAAAGCCCTCTATGGCTTGAAGCAAAACACCCCGGGCATAGTATGAGAGGATTGATAGTTGTTTGATGAAGCTGAGATTCACTAAGAGTAAAACCAATCCAAACCATTACCCGAAGGTTGTGGATGATAGACCTCTCATATTGGCACCTCATAAGGATGACCTATTTCTAACAGGTGGAGACCCTCTCATTTGCAGAAGTAAGAGGGAGTTGGATTCCGAATGTGGAATGATAAACTACAAGCCTGTGACTACCTCAAGGATGTTAACTTTCAAAAGTTATATGGTAGTGATGTCGGACCAGATTTTTGGAAATGCCTGAGTTTCATAAACTCAATCACGTTGATGTTCTTGGTGAACTTCCGTCTAGACATATGTTTTGCAATTAGCATGGTGAGCTCATATTTAGTTGAGCCTCACTGGATTGGTGCCAAGAATCCTCTGAGATATCTTCGGGGCACAATCTCTCATGGATTGAGATACACTGCCGGAAATACGAAAATTGCATGATTATTCGAATGCTCACTGGGTAGGCATTGTGGAGGATCACTAGAGCACTTCTCAATGTTGGTTCTCTTTGGATTCTGCTTCGATATCATGGATGAGCAGGAAGCAAAAATCGATTGTTATAAGTACCGCCAAGACCAGATACATAACTACAAGTATGACCTCGTATGAAGTTGCCTGGTTGTGGAAACTCTTCAGTGAGTACACATAATGAATACCATTGTGATTCTCTGTGACAACCAGAGGTGGGATTCGATTATTGAGGAATCTCGTATTCAATGATTGCTCCAACAAATAGACATCAGATATTGCCTTATCTGGGATATGGTAAGTCAATGAGTAAGGAGGCTCCATCGCACTGAGATGATGTACAGGTTAGATCCCCGGGGAAAGATCAAATTTGTGATTTTCCCGAATGACTTGGAGTCGTCGAGAGACCCTTGTAAAAGGGTCCTGCATGTTGCATACATTGAGCTCTGGGAGCTCTGGGGGCTTGTGGTTCTTACTGGAGCAACATACGACCACAAGGTGACTCACCCTCCCCTGGTGGTGCGCACTGTGAACAAGATGATTCGCTCTCTTGTGGAACAAGATGATTCGCTCTCTTGTGGGACAAGATGATTCGCTCTCCTATGTAGCAAGATGATTAGTTCTCCTGTGAGGTATGGATGATGTGTTCTCCATGACGATTGTGTAGCGGGATGATTAGTTCTCCTGTGAGGTCTAGATGATGTGTTCTCCATGACGATTATGTAGCAGGATGATTAGCTCCCCTGTGAGGCCTGGATGATGTGTTCTCCATGGCGATTGTGTAGCAGGATGATTAGTTCTCATGTGAGGACGGGATTGATTAAGTTCTCCTATCAAGGCATCCTACCCATGCAGTCTGGGACTCATGGGAAGCACCTCTCATCTGATCAATGAGCAGGAAAATGAGGATAGGGAGCATGGTAGTACCGATGGATGCATCGTTGTATCTATTGTACTCCCTATGCTAGGATGACCTTCATTAATCTGGATCAATGATACTGGTCTGGGACCAGTGGTAGGAGTTGTACCTAATATGACGCTGACTTCGGGTCAGTTGAGACTGGTCTAGGACCAGTGGTACATATTATGAGACTGGTCTGGGACCAGTGGTACACTCTCTGAGACTGCAATACTGGTCTAGGACCAGTGGTAAGAGTTGTACCTACTATGACGCTGACTTTGGGTCGGTTGAGACTGGTCTGGGACTAGTGGTATATACTCTGAGACTGACCTCTGGTCAATGCAGTACTGGTCTAAGACCAGTGAGAGTGATACATACTATGACGCTAACTTCGGGTCGGTTGAGATTGGTCTAGGACCAGTGGTACACTCTCTGAGACTGCGATACTGGTCTGGACCAGTGGTAGGAGTGGTACCTATTATGACGCTGACTTCAGGTCGGTTAAGACTGGTCTGGGACCAGTGGTACACACTCTGAGACTGACTTTGAGTCAGTGGAGGATGATATTGGTCTGTGATCAGTGGTAGGAGTTGTACTCACTATGATGCTGACTTCGGTTTGGTTGAGACTGGTCTGGGACTAGTGGTACATACTCTGAGACTGACTTTGAGTCAGTATGATACATCCTCGATCATATCTTCTTCTTCATAATTCAGACAAAAGCAGAGCAGAACAAAGCAAAGCAAAGCAGAGCAGAACAGAGCAGAGCAGGGCAAGGGTTAGGCTGTAGAGGGCAGTGCATTTGATGGATGAATAGTAGCAACTGACAGACAGATTGCAGATGAGGTTCTCCCTAGTTGAGAGGGAGTGTTAAAATTGGAAACTAGGGTCAAATTTCATGTGAGTCATCTTATTCATGGCTGATAATATTTTTACTAGATTCCCCTCGTCGAGAGGTGTAGGATTGATCTAAAAATCATCTGATTCTGATAAGTATTCATGGAGATATGAATTTATTTTGATTATGGAATTATTATCAAGCCGGCCTACAACTTATGTAGGCTCAAGAAGCTCAAACGTCATGTCTATTCAACCTCTACGTTTTAGTATAAATAGAAGAGGACTTCAAGTCATTTCTACACACACTTGGATCTCTTCTTCTCTATACTTGTCTTTGGGTTTTAGTAGGAGGAGAGATCCTAAGATGATGCTGGTGAAGTCGATAATGCTGGTGAAGTCGATGATGCCGGTGATGCTGATGATGCCGATGAAGTCGATGAAGCCGGTGAAGCTGATGATGATGTCAATGATGTCGGTGACGTCGATGATGTCGGTGACGCCGGTGATGTCGGTGAAGCTGATGATGCCGGTGATGCCGATGATGATGATGATGCCGGTGATGCCGATGATGTCGGTGAAGCCGCTAATGCCAGTGATGGCAATGATGCTGGTGAAGTCGATGATGTCGATGAAGCCGATGATGTCGGTGAAGCCAATGATGTCGGTGAAACCGATGATGTTGATGTCGCTGATCTAGGGTTTGCTGCTGCTGATGTAAATCAGATTTATGTATTTTTTCTCTCTGCTGAATTATTGAAGATAAAAGAAGATTTGATCAAAGGGTTTCCCCATATTGGGGTTTGTCCCTGGCTAGCCACCACATCTTGTGTCTCTTGTCTTGGCTTGTTTTCTGTTGATTGTTTAATGTTCTATCTGCACTTTACTTATGTACATGTGATTGCTCATCTGTGGATAATAATAAGAAAGATAATTAAACTGCTTTAAGCATAGAACATACCAAAAACTAACATCACTGAAATAGATTAAGCATCCATTTGAATCTAGTTTTCCCATTTGAGTTCAAAGTAAATATGACGTCCATCGTGTCTTGAATTACTTTGAGACTTCTATGTGAGTGATTGTACCCTATGTATTCCTATTTTGGTTCTAATTTTAATTTTTAATGGCTTCCAATGACTAGTGGGAATGTAACTGAGAACAATAAATAACCAAACTTCTAGATTTATTGCATTGTTGATTTTCTTTGTCTAATTGAGCATACAATAGCTCAATTGCTACCTAGATATTGACGGTTGTCATCTCATAGCCATTCCACATCTATAGGAGTTTATGATTTGGTTCAATCGTGGCTATTGGGTGAATTTCTCTTTCCTCCAGCTCATATCTCCTCCATAGTGTACAATTTCAGAGTCCCTTTCCCACTTGTCTAAGTCGACTTCACCATTCCCTGCTCAATTCCTTATCTCCTTAGGCATTTATTGTTGATGTAATCACTGAGAGGTGGAGCATATGGAACCATATGGCTGTGTCCTCATTGAAGGAAGTGAATATTGTATGCAGTTCCCTTATTTTTGGATGTGTGAATAGGACTAATTCTGATCATAGACTAATTCACATTATTCTTTGGTGTGTATGTTGATAGTAAGTATAGATTCCCTTATTTTTGGATGTGTGAATAGATTAATTCAGATCTCAGTGAACATATTGCTTCGTTATTCTCAAACATTTTTGTATATTAGTCCCCTCACAAAGGTACCACTATACTAAAGGGGTGAGAATTATAGTGTATTATGGTGTGTCATAAATACCATCCTGTACAGCATCATCATTTCCCAACATTCTTAGTTTTAAGCGACAGCCAAAGTGTGTACATAAGGTATTCAAGGAGCTGAAGAAATTTTCATCCTTTACAAGCCTAAAATTGCTATCCAACAAGGTTTACAGGTCTCAAAACTCGTTTGCAAGGGTTTTGATTAAAAGATGATTGTTTCTAGGTCGAAATTTAAAACACGCGAAAATAGGACTTCCTTTAACACATGATGTACTCTGATTTGCATAACAATCACATCTTGTCATGCAATTTGTCAAAAGCTTGGGCTACCATCTTCTTTTCACAAAGGAGATTACAAGTTACTCCAATTTACGCAAGCATTGGATCACAAACTGAGCTAGCATATGTTTCTCATTCCAAGGTGATGCATTGTGTTGAAGCAACAGGCAAACAATCTGCCGGATCACAAATACCAGCCAGTGTTCAATAAGCATCCACTTGGTAATTGGAAGAAGATTCCCAACATAGTAGTGGAGAATTCGTTTTTTATTCAAGAATGGCATTAAGGGCATGGTCTAGGCTGAATCTTGGTCTATGCTTCGTATCATTTACACAGTGTGTTCCAATTGAACCTTCTGCATGTGGTTGATAGAAGGTTCAACTGGACAAAATAACCTTGCTCTAAACACAACTATAGAAGCCTGGAGATTGGTATTGGCTAGAAAATTTCAATTGCTTCATTAGTGTTGTGACTTGTACAGGAACATTCCCAACATAATATCTCCAAGGATACTTGGCAACAGCTTCTAGAATTCACTCAACATAAACCCGTAAATCTCAAAGGCTATAATCCTCAGGGAAGAAGATAAACTCAACTTCATAACAAATATGGAGTGCCTCTATTAAATACAGCGTTGTCTACTCAATTAGCATTGCAAGCAAGCAGCCAAGCAATGGACCAATCTAGAATGGAGGCTTTGACATTGCCATTTCTAGTTTCTACAAAGAACACCTCACATGCCTTCAAAAGAATGGTGAGTATAGAGGTGATCGTAGAGAAGTTGCACTCAGAATTGCATTGAACACAAAAACTAAAACTCAAAGACCTGATTGGCATACTGAACAGCAAAGGTACATCTTGTTATTCCATTGCCCACTAACTGTTGTGCAAGCTACACTGAAGACAGAGATCTTTGTACAAGACATAGAACAAAGGTCAGAGGTTAACTTCTGCATAGTATCCACGTTGGTAAAGCAAGTGGGCTATAAGTCCCAGTTTTATGGATCACACAAACATTTAAAAAAAAAAAAGGAGAAATTCTTCTAAGAAATGTATTTTATTTTTTAAAGCATGTTTTAAAGGTAAAAATCATGAATGTGCTTTAAACATATTTTCAATTTATCTCAGTGTAGGTTTACTAAATGTGTAGTGTAGGACTTGCATCCAACAAATACCCACAGAATTAAATTATGTATCAAATTTCAATTGAGTATTTTGCATCCAACGAGTACCCATACCTATACTTTAATAAACCTACAAAATCTGCATCCAAAAATTACCCACACTTAATATTTTTAGTGCCAAAAAGTACCCACAGTCTATACTTTTAGTGAATATGCAATGAGATAAAATGAAAATACAAGAAAAAATGTATTTATATTTTTCCTACAAAATAGTAAATACTTAACATATTTAAAATATTATTTCTTTTTTTCTCCTAAATGCATTAATAATATACAATACTCATCATATTCCAAGTGATCATATTCCTACTTAAACCCCAATATCATTATATAAACATGTGATTTATTTTTTTAGGAATTAGCGATAATAGAAAATACCCAAATTTATTATTCCAATGATATTTAGCATATCTCAAAAGATATAACCACTAAGGGGTTTATGCGCGGTTAAGTATTGCTGAATAAAAATAGGACACAGTCACATTTGACATGTATAGCTCCAACCCAATTATTAGATTGATCCAATCTCTTGAAATTCTATTGGTTATCGAATTTCCTACTCAACTACATCTTTCATATGAAGCCCATTTTAGACCTCAAGTTTCATCTATTAGTGACATTTTCTACTCAAATTCTGAGTGGATTCCTTGGGCCCTACACTAAACCATTCTTTTAAACTTAGGACTTATGATAGGTTCATTGTTGAAAATCCAAGATTTAATTTTTGAATGTCTTTGTTTTAAGCTTGGTGTTGCTTCCCCATACAACTAGTGGAAGGACTAGGCTTGGAAATGTAGGAATCCCTTTATTAAATATAGACTTGTTGATGGTGATAAAGGGCTCAATCCAACTCCATCACAGGACCTACTATTGAATAAAATTTGGAGGCTCCAAGAATATGGAAAATGCCTATGTCGCCTAAAAAAGGCAATATTTGCATAAATCATTAATTCATAGCATCCATTCAACAAACCAAGCAATTATATCATTTGGACCTAGCCCAACCATTGTGCTTTTTTGGTGGAAAGGTCAACCCTGCAAGCATGTTTTCTCAGTTCGCTACAAAAGAAAAGCCATTTGGGATTGTGTTAATAGTTTGTTAATATAATTAGATATCTCATCTTATTAGCATGTCACTTTACTAGGTGAAAAAAAACAATGGATACTTAACAAGGCTACCTAGCATGTGTTTTAAAGGTAAATGCTCAATTTATTTGGAGCACCTCATTCAACTTCTAGAACAACAATAATCACTTGATAAATTTAATTATAACTAAGATTGGAGAGTTGTGCTAATATTCCTCGACATTGTCTTGTCCTGAAGATGAATTGTCAACGGGTAGGTTCAAAACGTTAACCTCGAAATGGATCTAATTATGGATAATCCAAAAGAATTCGATATCAACACCTAGAGCATTAGGGAGGGCCCCCTATAGGTCAAGTCATGTATCACATAAGCATTCACGATCCTACAACCCAACCTTATCCCAAATGTCAAATAAATGCTCAAGATATCAATAGCCCCATCACTAAGTAGTTAGACAAATTCACGGGCTTCAAGACAAGTTGGAGATGACCACATGGTCAGCAAAATAAGATGCCATGTCCTCCTATGGGCAATAAAATCCCTAGCATACCCCTAGTCATTTGCAACTTGACCAAGCCCCAAGAAGATAAGAATGATGGATGGGTACCTTTGATTGTCAATGAGCCACCTCAAACAACTAGTTTCCCCTAAGCCTAAGGATGATGACCACCCAACTCTTGCAACAGAGACTATTTTATTTGCTTGCACATTTATGACCTTATGCATGTTTTAGATGCACCCTTCTAGCCAAACTTAAATAAATTTTATGGTGTATCCTTCAATTGCCTTAGGCCAATGATTAAGAAGTTGCAACTTTATACTGCTCAGGATTTTGCATTAATACCCCATCTTTGTTTCTAATGTTTCATCTTTCAAGTAGCTTGCTTTAATTGCCTCTTTATGACTATGTAGCAGTGACCTTTACTGTCACCTAATTTATTCGTACAATGCTTCATGTAGCTTTGTTTATCTAATAGAAACATTTTACCAAAAAAAATACTTCATAGCAAAGCATAACTTCTACCACTTTCCAGTATTTGACACAAAAAAGAACAAATAACAAAGACTATCATAGAGTCCAATCATTACAGAATTAGCACCCTAACAACTCTACCTGCTTTACAATGAGTAAGGTCTTCAAAAAGCACTGGATAGATCAACCAAAGAAAAATAGGGCATAAAGGGAATAACTAAAGTTAACCTCTTCAACAAGTAAAAAAAATTGAAAACAATTAAGTTAGAAACAATGCACGCATTACAATCCATCAATGCTTACATGTAGCTAGATCATAAAATAAAATTTGCTCTTCCCGATCCAATTATGAAGGAATTGGCTAGTTCATCAAAAGAAAATCAGATTTAGGAGGTGTTACGCCTCAAGTCAACAGGGATACATAAAAAAAATTGTAGTATATTTCCCCACCATTGTAAACTCAAGGTCACAAGTCAAAAGCCTTGTGACAACAATGTGAGGCCCTATATTAGGTGTCCTAGGACCTAGACTTGTTTGGTTGGAGCATGGCCAGCCTCTTTGGGTTCATCTCTAGTTCCTTTTGTCTTGAACATGATTGGAGGGCCTAGGATGATCTTATATGAGGACTAAAGGTTTTAGAGGAGCCTTCCTTTTTAGGGATGATCAATAATGTATGGGCCAATCCAACACGCATCAAGGTGCACCTATGTCTTAACACATGGTTATGGGTCTATCGAGGATGTAGGTGGCATCAGATTTAGTGCAATATCCCTCGAACAATTCTCATACATGGTAGTGTCACAAAGACAAATTTTCACATTTCCTAAGGCAATTCACGTTCCCCAATGCAAATGGTACCAAATTTCAAAAATTCAACTTGGTCTCATATTGTTTAGCTTAATGAGAGGATAACATGCCACGTAAAACTTTTCCAAAGACAAAAGGAAGTGGCAAATTACAACTAGTCAAACGTGGTCAAACAGATACACCAGTTTTCAAGTTGGAGATCGGGGTCAACATTGGATAGTTTTGGGCATGCATTACGTTAGAGGTGGTCTAAGAAGAAGATAAACAAAACCCAAGTCTCAGAGTCCTAAGATTCCTTAGGGCATTAGAGAACCAACACAAGGGCCTGATGACGTGGACAAGGTAGATATGATGTGGCAACACAGGGCAAGATATAGAAAAATGAAAAAGGACCCAATTCAAATAAGGGAAGGATACAATAACCCTAAGTGTTAGAATTGGATATCTAGAGCACAAGTGGCTCAGTGAAGTTTACTCAGCAAGGAAAGTCAAGCGAACTAGTTGTTTGATGAGTAAACTAGCCATTGGAAGGGTCTAACTAGTCGTTGGAGGTATCTTGGACAAGGAAGTTAGAGAAGGGGCCATCAACTAGCTCTTATGAAGTCAAAAAAATTGGAAGGGTCTAACTAGCCATTGGAGGTATCTTGGACCAGGGAGTTAGAGAAGGGACCATCAACTAGTCCTTATTAAGTCAAAAAAATCTCAAGGACTAAATCGAACCATTTCTTTGCCAATCCAAACTCTTTGTGGCTAAGTTGAGTTTTCAAAGGACATTAAAGTGGAATGTTGCAAGACAAAGGGAACATTAGGGATCTATTGGACCATTACCAACCTTTGAACCACAAGCAAAGGGGTCACAAGCTTTCCAAGGGAATTGTGAACTAATTTGACCCCTTTAGTGGACAAAATGCATTGTAATATAATATTTTATTAAAAAAGTACTAAGTCTCCAACATGTGGATGTCTACTCCCGAATCCGGGTGATTGTATTGCTTTAAATGGCATTCATGCACAGTTAAGTCGCATGATGCCGCCACCTGCTCTGCAGCGTGGAGCCCCAGACGCAGAACGGAGGTGGGGAGAATGTTTTAATGGCTTTGGGACGGCGCAGGACAGCGCCATTAATGGCGGACGAAGCCCAATGCAGTCTGCGGAGCATTATTTACAGGCAGCTACTCAGTGATTTTTCCATTATGCATTTGGTCGAGGATTACTCTCTTCGGTTCGTTCTGCGATTTGTGGGTGAGGCCGAGAGGGAGCCCCGCCTCAGAGGGGAAATTCGAGCTGGTTCTGGCTCGAATTGGCAGCCCTTCCACTCGTCCTGCGTTCTTCGCTCCGGAATTCCTTCAACGGCTTGGGGTAAGTGCTCCATTCGGTATCATTTCAGTTATACAGGCTTTGTCTCTCGGTTTCGTGTTTCCATTGTCTTCTGTTCTGTTTCTCGTTTCGGTTCGGGGTCCTCGAATGCTCTGAGGCACAATTCCGGCTTCCGCACTGTTTCGTTTAAAGTCACAGTCATTGTCTGCACCATGAAGCGAGCTGGGAAGCGTTCTCGCTCCGGGGAAAGACCTGGTAGCAGCAAACGACCCTCTGCTCGCCCTCAGTCCACTCCTCTGCTCACCACCATCAGCCTCATTTCTTCCCCTGAGGATCCTCCTGCCAGTAACCCCATTCGCCATCCGATTCCCAACAGTGCATTCCAATCCACCCATTTTAAATTTCAAAGCAATCTGAACCGCCCTCTGATATCAACCCAGATAACCATCCTAATGACAGAGGAAATCAACCAGGTGCCTCCTATATCATGCATTGACCCCAATTCTTCTAATAGCAGTGAGCGTTCCTCTGCCCAAATCGCCATGGCTGCCAAGAGGGAAGCTGAACCAGTGATTCAGGTCGACTCGCCCTCCCTAATTCCTCCCCTGAGTGACTACATCAACCTGATCCTGGATCCCGACGCTGGCACCACCGACAGAACCCAGGAGGGCAACGTGTTGAATGAAAAAGACGGGCTCAGCCACGACGCATGTCAGCAACCCGAGGAGACATAGGGGGAGGAGGACAATTGAACAGGTGGTTCCTGAGTTTGCTCTTTTTGGTTTTTGGGAGGCTGCTTCGGGAGCATGGCCCAGTTTTGAGAACTTTCTTGCCGCGGCGTATGCTAATGTCTTGGTCCAGGGTTACTAGTCCTAGTCATATGCTTAGTTTCAGTACTCTCTCTCTCTCAGTATCTTTGTAATGCCAATGTATTTGGCTGTTTGTTCTGTTAATCTGGCTGTCAGTTTTGATGAGATCCCCAACTCTTCTGTAATGGGGAAATTTTGTAACATATATGATGTGCAGGCTCCTGCAGCTGCCCCCTCTTGTAATTTTATTACGTTTACCAGTTAATAGAAATAGCATAGCTTTTACCAAGAAAAAAAAAACATGTGGATGTCTACCAAATATGATTTTAAAGGAGTCCAACTAGCTGTTAATTAGCCATTGGAAAAGAATTATAAAAGGCCAAGCTCCCCTCAAGTAAAGTTTATTGTTGTCTTCTGAGATCAGTACCATTAATTAAAGAACTCATTTGCAAACTTGTGTAATTTTCTTTTACATTCGTGAGTTGGCTCCTAATATCTCTTTTCTTCTTGGTTATTTGTTATAATTATATTAATCTAAGTTATTTTCCATTTAGTAAGTTCACACAAAGCCAAAGGATCAAACCATTGAGAGGCTACATAGCCACATGGTGGAGGCAAACTAGGGAGAAATCTTGTTTTGTTACTTTGTTGCAGGTGGGTCATTCCAACAAGGGTTGAACCATTCTAGCAAGGAGCTTCAACTGAGAAGGGAGCTTGCATTTCACCACATACTCCAACTAGGAGCCACTCCTAGTTGGGTCTAAAGAGTACAGAATACCTTAAGTCACAAGTGGGTGCAATTTCTCTTGTAGATCAATCCCACTTCCCTAATCAAGTGCAAAACCGCCTTACAAAGGAGTGTGTTTCACAACCCAACTCTTAAGATAAGTTATTAAGGCACAAGGTAAGAATTTCCAACTACCATCTTATTCAAATAAACTTCAAAATTTTCATTTTTGTTTTAGTGTAGGACATTTGACTTGTTGGTTTTTAAGTTTTATCTCAAAACAGCAATAATTTACCTTCAATTGCTTAAAATTGAATTAAATTTTAGCCAAGGTTGTGGCGCAGTTAATTTGGATTACTTTGCACATAGTTTACCCCCATGTATCAATTATTTTATTGCAAATTTGCACATTTAAGCAACTGTCACAAAAGAAATCTGTAAATATTTTCAAGGTTCCCTGCACAAAAGAAGTACCTTTTGGTATCCTGCATTTAAGACCCCGGTACTATTTTACATCGTTGATTTATCAATTTCGAGTCAAAAATATTAGCTTTTCAGTTGTTTCTATTTCATATATATTGTTGGAATTTTTTTGGGCATAGTACCAAGTCAGACTGCATCCCAGGTCCACAAAAGTACAATTTCTAACTTGCTGGAAACTGATATTTTCTATTGTCCAAAGCTTGGAAGTGATCCCCCAAGATCTATTTAGCGCCTCCATGCCCTCCCGCCTTTAGATCTGTGATCTATGAGTGCTTTAGCACTCACTGGGTGGTCCGTTAAAAGGAAACAGGGTGTTGTCCCTACAATTTACTGCAGATTCTGAGGTCTGTAGTTACAGGGTAGCAAGTTGATTTTCTCTATAACCCCTCTAACCAGTGATCCAAACTGAAAAATAACTTCTTAACTGGTTAGTATATTTTTTCTACGTCAATTTCAAGTACTTATATGCCATATTTAATGTTGTTTGGCATAGCACTTCATTGGTTTTAGTTTTTGTCGGATACTTATAAAAAAAAATCAGCAATACAGCCCCCATAATTAACTCCCCCACCTCATTTTTCACCCCATTTAAGGAACTAGTTTTACTTGGGTTGGTTGGGGTATTGAATGAGAATCCTCCCTTATCCTTTCAGGAGGAAGTTGGGCCTAAAGGGTGAGGCTTTGGACCAAGGGTGACAGTGGACCTTTACCCTGTGTGTTCCCATCCTAACAGGTTGCATGGACCTTTGCAACCCTGCTCATAAGATTGATAACATTTTTGGTGTTGTTGCCAAGTAGAAGGTCAAATAACCTGGCATTCAACGACAACATCTTGGTAAGATTGTTTCTGTTTTGTGTATTTGATGAGATTGATATTATCATTACAAGATCTCACCTGGCAACTCCACTTCAACAAAATCTAAAGAGGTACAACACAAGAAACTTCTTTCCAAGGTAATAAATAAGCTATGTATTGGTGACTCCATTGTAGTATTTTCATTAATATTTTTCATCTTATATTTTCATTTTATAGCCTCATTGCCAAGTTTTACAACTAACAAAGAGATGGAGCATTGGAGATACTTCCATGGATAGCACCATTTCTGCATCTAGTTGACTTTTCAGGTATGAGGGGTTTTCCACATGGTTATAAATATGGGTCACATGACAGACCCATGTTCTGTGAATATGGGGAATCAGTTGTAAATCATATATCTGCATTTATCAAACATTGTAAGAAAGATGACTACCTCCATGAGGATGCCATGATGATGTTCTTCACAATAAGACTGGAAGGACCTGCATGGATTTGGTACAACAGCCTTGACAAAGGCATGTTTGTGTCCTTTTATAGAATTCCTGGAAGCATTTTGTGCAGGATGGGATCCATAACTCAAAAAGTTGGCTTCCATTTATCCAAGAAATAAAAGGGATATATTTGGCATAAAAAATTATAGAAGAATGGCTCCAATCCCAAAAGGAGAACACTAATGAAGAGTCCTATCTTGTTGAGGAGGACCAAGTGGCAGAATTGAAAGAAGACAATCCTACTTGTACCAAAAAAAAAATGAAGAAGAATCTCCTTGTTCTCCTAGCAAGATTCAAGAAACAATTGAAAAATAGGAATATGAGGGCAGCTTTGATATAGGCCATCTAGAGCATATTTGTTGATGTATTTTCGGTTCAGAGATAGATTCCAATCGATGTTATTTTGGTTATGTGCACCCTTACAAGCTATATAAATGAGAACTTGTTATTTGTGGACCTGTGGTTGATTAAAATTATAACTACTAGATGATTGATGTTATATGGTTTAAACCATGTTTTTATGTTTTTTATAACTAATTCATCATTCTACATGTTTTTCTTGACATATATGCATTAAAATATATATTATATAGAATTCGCTCCCAACCTGAAAGCTTCTGAAAATTTTCGCTACCCGCTCCCTCTTCCAAGTAACCGTGGGCCACTTTTGCCGCCATCTTGCCTTTTTAATTTTATAAAGTCACTTTAGGAACTTTTCACTTTATAAATTGAAAGTGATTTTCATTAGCCTAGGATATGACCCATTTTGAACCCATTTAACATTTATAACGTTTTTCCTAGGCAAATCGTGTTCCCTTAGTTAAATTTCCCCACCTTAGCCTACGGGAACTTTATTAGGCTAACGAAACCCCATCTTATGCCTCCTAAGCGGTTGGGGACATTACATTGTTGCAGGCAAGTCGTTCCAACAAGGGTTGAACCATTCTAGCAAGAAGTTTCAACCAAGAAGGGAGCTTGCATTTCACCACACAATCAAACCGAAGGTCGGATAACACCACGCTAGGAGACGCTCTTAGTTGGGTTCGAAGAGTGGAGAATACCTTAAGATAAGATAATTATATTTATGTCCAACTAATGACCACAAAGTAGGTCAAAGGCACTGTTGAGTACACTAATGTATATAGAAAGCGAGAGAACCAAATGGTCTCCTATAAAAGATACAATGCATGAAGTAAATCAAAGATACAATGCATGAACTAAATCAACATCTAGCTCTAGCAGAGAAGATCCAGGACCTAATATAGGATCAAACCAATCTCGTCTAATATCTGAGGTTGAATGAATAACGCTAAAGAAACTCAACAATGCTTGTTGGTCCGATGAAGAGCCGATGACAAGTGCAAACTATCCACTAAATCAGGTCCTAGGGGGTTCACACGTTGTTGAATGCTGGAGGACCTAGTCTATCTCCCAGGAATAGATCTGAGACAAAACTACCGCTGAGATCTCGTGTAGCAGGGTGAGGTCCCATGAATCCTCATTGATCTGGAGTCTGGATACGTACTGGTATCAATCAATCTCTTGGTGCCCCTGTCTGAAGGTAGTACCCTGAAAAATGGCGTGATCCTCTGTGTGGGGTCTGGTCTGATGGGAGGCTGAAGAATATGCCCTCGAAACCTAAGAGCCTCCTGCATATATAGGGCCAAACATCTCTAATCGAGGTACCTGAAAAAGTCGGCGAAGGTCCGAGAATCTCTGAACAAGCAATGAAAACTTCCTCTGATCTCATAGTACACAGGGCATCCAAGGATGAAGTGCACCTCGGTCTCCACTTCCTGTAAATGACATACCTGACAGAGTCTGTCTAGTCTATCCACCTGGTGGTCTGTCTCTACCCAAAGTCTATGAGAACCTACTATGAACTAGCCTAGAGGAATGCGAAGAGCATGCATCCAGTGGTGAAACGTATACTAGGGTCAAACAATGAGCCCATCTCTCAAATCCAATAAGTGCTCAGCATAGAAGGCCTTCTTTGGGCGCAACCTTCCTGGAGGATTTACCCAGGTGACCTAGACGAACTGCCTGTAGATGTCCTCCCTGATGATCTTGTTTAGCTCTTGTCTAGTAGGTAAAAGGTGACCAAGAGCATCTAAGGAATATCGAAAAGGAGGGAAACGATCCAACTGAATTCCCACTGACTCTAAGAGGTTTGAAACTCTTGTAAACCAACATCTGGGTCGGCCTGAGGGGGTAGAACGGGCAATAGTCTTAGAAGAGCAATATGCCAAGTAAGGATAACGGTCCCTAGTCTTTATCGAGTCTGCCAACCCCTGGACATGATGCAAGAATGAAACCAATCTGAAGACCATCTCAAGCCGAAAGGGCTAAGCTCCAAACTCTGCAAGGATGATGTGCTGCAGCACTTTGCACCTAATGATGCGGTGGAGAAGAAGAATTTGGACTCTCTCAGCTGAAGCCCAGTCTGACTCAAGTAAAGACAATCCCCAAATCTCTAAGCCATATAGAATAGTGGGACGAATCAAGGTGTCCATGAGGCTCATCTTGGACAAGATGTCCTGGAAGTGATGTCAAAAACATTGTCTCTCGAGAAGGGCTACGAATCCATATCCTTTGTTGATCCGAGGCTGAAGCGTTGGTCGCAAACTGAAGCGGGGACCTGAAAATTGCACCCCCAAATAAGTATACGTGCTGGTGATCTCAATCTCCTCCCCTCTAAATAGAAAGTGAAGGCCTGAGGTTTTCTTCACCCCATTGAAGATCATAACCTTGGTTTTACCCGAGTTGACCATCAACTGTCGACGGTCACAGAACAGAGCTAAGGCATCCAGTTGCCTCTGTAATCCTTCTAGGGATGAGGAGAGGAGGACCACGTCGTCAGCAAAAAGTAGAATAGATATTAGAACCTGGTGAAGAAAAAAGCCATTAGTGTCCTGGATATGCTTGTGTAGAAATGCTTCCAACTCATCAATATAGATCCCAAACAGGGTAGGTGACAGTGGACAACCCTGTTTAACCCCAATAGTGCTTCGAATGAAATTAGACATCCCATGGGCTGTGTGAAGACGACCAAGAACGAACTCATATAGGCGCATAATAGCAGTCAATAAGGTTGCAAAAATGCCAATATCTCTAAGTCTCTGGAGCAAGGCCTCCCTCGAAAAAGAGTCAAAAGCTTTCCGAAAATCCGCGAAACAACAGTAGACTTTCGAAGAGTGGTGTCGTGCCTCCTCAATCACAGCACGAAGGGTGAAAATGTGGTCAATGGTCTGATGATCCAGTCGAAAACCTGCCTATCCCCTAGCTTTGAGTTGTTTATACTCAAGGTCACTGGAGAGCTTCCTATGTAAAACAGTAGCATACAACTTCGAGAACGTGTGACCCACCATGATCGTTCTGTAGTTATTGAGATTTGAGCTGGAACCTGATTTGTGGATCGGATGGATGATGTAGTGTGCCCATGTCTGTGGAAAACCTTCACGAACTACATGGTTGAAGAGATCAGCCAAGTAGCTAACCAAAGCACGGAAGTCGTGCTTAAAAAACTCTGCTTGGTAGCCTTCCTCATCGGCTGCTTTGCTGCTGTTCATCACCCAAATGGCCTCTCTAATATCTCTGTCTGAGAATAGATAATAGGACGAGGGTGGGGAGGTAACATGAATTTGGGCCTGCCCGAGAATATCATAAAGGTTGGAAGTGTGAGAGAACATGGATGTAGGGTTGGGGTCAGGTGGAATAGGGGATCATCGAGGAAGGATGGTACGCCAGAATTGTTTAGGGGAGTGGACAAGGAGAGCAGAAAGTTCCCGTCTTCTATGGGAGACAGAGTCATTTCTTGTGACGAAGGAGACGACGATAAGAAGCTTTGAGTTCGGAGTAGGAGGGTTGAGAGTGGGTGAAAGCATATCGAAGTTCTCGATGTAGAGTCTTGCATCATCATCGTACCATTTGTTCATGGGGCAAGATCCAACTTTAGGGGAGATGGAAGTGGAACGAGCAGAGTGGGGGAAGGATTTGAGTGTTGCTTCCCAAATGGCAGCTGAAAGACAAGTGTATTTAGTGGAAGTAGAGTCAAGCAAGGAGAACTGAGTATTCGATGGGCGTATCTTGCGTAGGGTAGAGGAGAAAATGTCAGGTTCTCCTTCGAAAAATCAGAAGGTAGTTCGGGGTGGGCTTTCTCTTGTAAACCAATCTCACTTCGTTGATAAAGTGCAAAAAACATCCCAACTCTCACGGTAAGTTATTGGAGCACAAGGTAAGAATTTCTAACAACAATCTTATTCAAAAAAAATCATTTTCTGTTATAGTGTAGGACATTTTACTTGTTGGTTTTTTAAGTTTATCTCCAAACAAGAAGTTCATTTACCTTGGATTGCTTTAAATTAAATAATATTTTAGCCAAGGTTTCGATACAGTTTATTTGGATTATTTTGCATATCATTACCCCCTGTATCAAATTATTTTATTCCAAATTTGAGCATTTAAGCTATTGTTACAGAAGAAATATACAAATATTTTCAAGGTTTCCAGCACATATCAAGGAAATACCTTTTGGGAACTTACATTTAAGACACTAGTATTATTCTACATTGTTGATTTATCAATTTAGAGTTAAAAATATTAGTTTTTCAAAGGTTTCTACTTCATATCTATTGCTGAAAATTTTTTGGAGATAGTACCCAGAGGGACTTGATCCCACGTTACCAGGTATACAATTTCCAACTTGCTAGAAATTGATATTTTATGTTGTCCAAAGCTTCAAAGTGATCTTCGAGATCTATTTAACACCTTCCATGCTCTGACACCCCTAGATCTATGATCTAGGAGTGCTTTGGCACTCACTGGGTGGTTTGTTAAAAGGAGACAGGTTGTTGTCCCTGCAATTAACTGCAGATTTTGCAATCTGCAAATACAAGCCAACAAGTTGATTTGCTCTATAACCCCTCTAACTAGCGACCCAAATTGAAAAATAACTTCTTAGTTGGTTACTATATTTTTTCTACATCAATTTCAAGTACTTATATGCCATATTTAACGTTGTTTGGTGTAGTGTTTTGCTGGTTTTAGTTTTCTGTTGCAAATTTATACACAGAAATCAGCGATACAGCTCCCATAAGTAACTCTATCTCATCTTTGACCCCGTTGAAGACACTCGTCTTACTTGGGTTGGTTTGGGTATTCAGTGGGAATCTTCCCTTGGCCTTTCAAGAGGAAGTTGGACCTAAAAAGCAGGGATTTGAACCAAGGTGACAGTGGGCCCTTGTTGAAGAATGTAGCTATGGTAGTCTTCATAATCCTTGATGTATTTATAATACTATGTATAAACACACAAGAAAATTAAATGTTAAAATAGAAGAAAGGAAATCAACAAAAACACCTAAAATTAAGATTCTTGAAAATAGTTCATACTCACGTAAATAACATATTTACCATAAGTTACTACCCACCATAATTGAAGCAAATATTTGCGTAAAAGATGTGATAAGGAACAAGATGTAAATAAATATACTTACCAGGAATTACTGTCCAGTGTCCACCATTGTTTACATGTTCTTCAACACTTTAACAAATATGAATAAAAATGTAAATGTGCAGACTTGCTAGAATTTAATTTACAAAGAGACGCGTCGTGATCTAATTCACAAAGAGATTGTCTCTTGGATATCTTGAGTATAAAAACACTTTAAACTTTTCATTTTATACACTCACTTATCACATGTGATCTCACATATCCTAAGTTTTCAACATTGTGATCTCTACTTTCCTTTCATAGTTATTGGTTGAATTTCTGAAGTGTGATTGCTTGATGAAGAGAAAAGAACTATAATTCATATTCACAAGTAATGACCATAGTTCAGAAATAGTGTTTGTATCCATTGCACTCTATTTTTTCAACAGCCCTTACCCTGTGTGTTCCCATCCTAGCAGGTTGCACAGAACTTTGCAACTCTGCTAATTAAATCGATAATAGGAGGTTTTGTTAGATATGATCTATTATAGGGAACTTCTTACAATAAGACATAGAAAAAGAATGGAACTAAATTAGACTTGTTAAAAACAACTCTTAATTTTACCCAATACATACAATGTTATCAAAATATTTCACCTCCATGTAGAAACATCATTTGTCATATAAATATCCCATGAAGATGTCCTAGAAATAAAATAGTAGATAGGAAAATGACAATGGCAAATTACAACAAAAGCCAAACATGTACTTAGTCCTAGATATATTCGAAAGCTTGAAGCAAAAGAACATAGTGACAGAATCAAATGTGTAATTTGTTAATTGGGTTTAACTTGGGTGGTGATGAGGATAATTTGTTATCCTCCAAAACTAGGTTCAAATCCCACTTGCAATATGTTTGCCCCTCATGAGTTGGTTGGCAAGATGCCAACAATCTCACTCATGCTGGAGAGTGGGACAAGATGTTTCAAACATCTTTTAAGGAGTTAGCTCAAGAAGTTGCCACCGATGTTATTGAGTGTTTGGCTTGTTCCATGTCAATAGGTGCCTGGTTCAAATCCCCCCAACTGAGGAGCACTAATCTACAATAATGGGTTTACTAGGGTTGGCATCTACAAATGTTGGGATGAGTCCCTTGAGTTCCCCCACAAAATTTTCTTTGGAAAGAAAAGAATCAAACATGCAGCAGATTACAACCTTCACCCTAACAACAATGCTACTCACTAGGTAGAGTTTAGGGTAATATACTTAAACATTTATGTATGTATTTATCAAAAGATTGGCCACAATTTAGGCTTTGGGCCGACAGCCTATCTCATTGCTTGAAGCATCCCCTTATAGGAGTTCGCTCACTAGATATCAAAACTTGCTTAACTTAGGTTAATGAAAGCATGTAGGTGGGAAAAGGGTAAAGCCCAGCTTACGCACAACATGCATATATATTCAATTGGATTCCCTAATGGCTAACACATATCCCAGCCCCAAGGGATAGCTCAATCGCCTGAACCATCTGCCCCTTGCAAGATGCCAACAAGGAGGCCATAGATCAGAGGTTCAATTCTGGTTGGTTCCCTCAAGGTTACCAGCCACTTTTGTGGCTGGCAGTTGAATGATGAATCACCCTCCCGATCCCAATATTCTGGGGAGAATGGGGGAATCCTGCAATGATTTCCCTGTTCCACATTCCAAATCTGCCCAAGGTCGTTCCCAGAAGTAAGTGTGTTTTTTTTCAGTTGAAGTTTCAATATTTCACAGTCTTTGTATGGAAACCGCTATTCATACTGCAGCTACAAACGCATGCTCACATTATCTGTCAACATCTACAAACCTCATGCATGAACCCCAACACTAGTAACTGCTCCAGAACCAGAAAGAACTGTCAAAGTCTTATTACAACACTGGGTACCTTTTACACAGTGCAGAACATATCTGATTCTCTGGTAAGGGCAGCACTGAACATCCACTGAAGAAACAAAACATGTGCAGTTACTTAACACTGAACAGCTGCCCCAAGCCTTCCCAATCCTCCTTCAACAAAAACCCCTAAAGGTTATGTTCCTCCGGAATAGAAAAACTTAGGAAACTAAAAGCAGGCTTAATTATAGCCAGCTCTGCCAACAGATAAAGCAGAAAAAAAAGGTTCATACCTTCATACAGGTCCTGAATTGCCCTTTAAGGTCTTTGGTGAGGTGAACAAAGATACCAAACATCTGTGGTACCTTACGTGATGCCAAATCTCTGTTGTACCTCTTTTCGACACCAGAGGATTCTCCACAAGGAGGCCAACCCTCTAGTTAGCAATATATGCTCCTAGGGTCCATTATAAAGTAGGGAAACTTAAAAGTATTCTGTAGAAGCGATTGTTTGAAATCATATAATACACCTACCTCTGTTTTTAAGGTATTTCGGGAACCTAGCTGAGACCAAATGTCCAACATATGAGAGCTAACTTCATCCACTCAGGGGCCAAAACTATACATTTTACAAAATCCAACCAAACTCCCTAGTGCACAGCAGCCTTAGCTCTTATTGGAGGATCCTTCAAAAGCTTTGAACCCCCTTTTCAAAAGCATTACCAATGATTATTTACAAAAATGGAACCCCATAAACAGAACAGCTTCTTAAGGTCATTTTACTTTAGTTCTTTCCTTTCTTATCAAACTTATCTAGTCCATAACAAGAAGTGTCGAGGTAGGAGGAAAAAACGATAAACCATTATCCGTCACCTCTGCCATAAGCTGATGTGCTATGATTTCAAACATGTGGTAAGCATGATAGCATAGAATGAGAGTTTCAATGTGGTTCGTTGCTTTATGAATCCAGTATGTGGACACCAATAACTTTCCTGCAAAGGCCTATTTGGACGAACCTATATCTAGTCGACTTAAACAATTTTCAAGAAAGGTATCCATTAGGATATGAATAGGCAAAGTTATTGCTTATGCACACCATAGTAGCAACCCCTTAACTATTCATGATCATAGACTGCTAAGACCAGAACAAAGGGTATAACAACATAGTAGACATTTTTTTGAAGAATGACCACACAAACATTGTGCCAAATAAATTCAAAACTATGACACATAATGGATATGTCTAATGCCCAAACGTTTTTCATATGTTTCAACTTTCTACAGAGGCAGTAATATGTATTTTGTGAAAAGATATCAATTTGTTGAAAAGGGAGTCAAACGCAATTCCTTGTTATGTTAATTATTACGTGATTCTAAACATATGATGTAAAAAATTTACGATAATTGATATTTGCCCTTGCTTGGTCAAGAGCCTCGAACCCGTAGGGAAACTTAAAAGCATTCTGTAGAAGCGATTGTTTGAAATCATATAATACACCTACCTCTGTTTTTAAGGTATTTCGGGAACCTAGCTGAGACCAAATGTCCAACATATGAGAGCTAACTTCATCCACTCAGGGGCCAAAACTATACATTTTACAAAATCCAACCAAACTCCCTAGTGCACAGCAGCCTTAGCTCTTATTGGAGGATCCTTCAAAAGCTTTGAACCCCCTTTTCAAAAGCATTACCAATGATTATTTACAAAAATGGAACCCCATAAACAGAACAGCTTCTTAAGGTCATTTTACTTTAGTTCTTTCCTTTCTTATCAAACTTATCTAGTCCATAACAAGAAGTGTCGAGGTAGGAGGAAAAAACGATAAACCATTATCCGTCACCTCTGCCATAAGCTGATGTGCTATGATTTCAAACATGTGGTAAGCATGATAGCATAGAATGAGAGTTTCAATGTGGTTCGTTGCTTTATGAATCCAGTATGTGGACACCAATAACTTTCCTGCAAAGGCCTATTTGGACGAACCTATATCTAGTCGACTTAAACAATTTTCAAGAAAGGTATCCATTAGGATATGAATAGGCAAAGTTATTGCTTATGCACACCATAGTAGCAACCCCTTAACTATTCATGATCATAGACTGCTAAGACCAGAACAAAGGGTATAACAACATAGTAGACATTTTTTTGAAGAATGACCACACAAACATTGTGCCAAATAAATTCAAAACTATGACACATAATGGATATGTCTAATGCCCAAACGTTTTTCATATGTTTCAACTTTCTACAGAGGCAGTAATATGTATTTTGTGAAAAGATATCAATTTGTTGAAAAGGGAGTCAAACGCAATTCCTTGTTATGTTAATTATTACGTGATTCTAAACATATGATGTAAAAAATTTACGATAATTGATATTTGCCCTTGCTTGGTCAAGAGCCTCGAACCCGTATTTATGTAATAGCAACAAGTCCAAAAAATAAACGCAAGTAGCCAGGTTGTTTGTGGACTATGGGGTTTCCAATTCCAATTCCAATTCCATGCTTATTTGTTTCCAAAGAAGTCCATATTTATCACTGTAAGCCCATACCTATTTTCCTACTCTTATGATAACAAATTTAATCAAATTCATAACTCCTCGCACTTCCCTTCCAAATAGAGATAATACATTCATATTAAAAGAAACAGATTTTATGACATCTTTTACTTCAGAGCGTAAGAGAAAAAATCTAGTAGAACTCATAAACATTATATGAACTTCTATGTGGGCATAACATAAAAAAATCTTTCGCAAAAGGGCATTCAGTCCTCTCCTCTCACCATTCAAATCTTACTCTCTCACTTAAGTTGTCTCTTAATTGCTTGGAAATATCATGCAAACCTGGTAACTTGGATTCATAGAGTCTGTAAGCAAGTTCTTCCAGCAACGCACCTTGACTGACTTAAATAAGATTCCTCCTCCCCATTCCAAGGATGACGATTATCCATATTAAAACCCCTGTGCTTCGGTTCCTCTTTCTTGCTGAATTCAGCTGGTATCAACTCCTTGTCTGAATTTTTTTCTTCATCTCCATCGTTTTCCATGTCTCTTGGGACTTGCCTCTTCGACCTCAAACTAAACCCTGGCATACTGGCTTCATCCCTGGGCTGTCTAAACCTTTCATCCACTTCCTCCTCATCAGAACCTGTGAAAAATTCTCTTTTTAAACTCAAACTGGAAGAAATTGGCATAGAATCTTCCATTCTACTGATTTTAAGTCTAAATTCTGTTTTTTGATCCACGTCAATGTTTCGTAATATCTTCCTCTTTGATCCTGTGTAATATGACAAGGATCTCCCCCTTCTACCAGCTCCAGCCCATCCAAATTCCCTCTCGCCAGCCTTATCAAGACCTCTCGTAGATTGCCTCTTTAAGTTTGAACCAGAAAAGACTGGTCCAGACGCACCAAACCTACCAGCTTTAGTGCTCCTAAAGCCTACCTCTTCATCAGAATCTACCAAAGATCTTCTCTTTGATCTGGACTCTCCCTTTCTACCAGAAAAAGATGATACAGGCCCACCAAACCTGCCAACTTTGGGGTTTCTAAAGCCTCCCTGGTCATCTTCCATTACAGAATCGACCGACCATCTTCTCTTTGATCTGGACTCCCCATTTCTCCCAGAAAAAGCTGATACATGCCCACCATTCCTGCCAGCTTTGGAGCTTCTAAAGCCTCCCTGGTCATCATTATCGTCATCATCCTCGTCAGAATCCACCAGAGATCTTCTCTTTGATCTGGACTGTCCCATTCTACCATGTTTAGGGCCTCTAAAATCCCTATTGTTACCCTCGTGAAAATCCCTTGAATTCAACAACTCATTTTGCAATTTGAGGCCAATTGTCATCTCCTCATCAATTATACCATCCAACTCCATTTCATCGTCAATCAGGCTCTTTGGCGCAGCAGTGCTCCTCGCATCACTCTGCTCTGATTCCCCATCGCTGCCATCAAACTCTTCGTTTATCTGGCCCCTTTGCTGCTTGTCGTTCACTTCCTCACTAAATCTTCTATCTAGGCCAATTCCCTTGCTCCTTTGACCACTGTATTCCTTGTTATTGTCACTAAGTCTTCCATCTCTATCAAACCCCCTGTTCCTTGTCTGATCAATGAATTCCTCAATATCGTTGTCAAATCTTTTATCTCTGGAGAATCCCCTGTTCATTCTCTGATCAATGTAATTCTCAAAATCATTGCAAAATCTCTGGTCCTTGGCTGGTCCCCTGCTCCTTCTCCTATCACTGGATTGCTCTTTAATGTCGCTAATTTTTCCTTCTCTGTCAAATCCCCTGCTCCTTCTTCCATCACTAGATTGCTCCTTATTGTCGCTAATTTTTTCTCTGTCAAATCTCCTGCTATTTCTTCTGTCACTGTATTCCTCCTTATCGTCACTAAATTTTCGATCTCTGTCGAATCCCCTGCTCCTTCTCCCATCACTGTATTCCTCCTTATCGTTACTAAATTTTTGGTCTCTGTCAATTCCCCCGCTCCTCTTCTTATCACTGTATTCATCGTTATCGCCACTAAATCTTTGCTCCCTCCCAAATTCTCTGCTCCTCCTCTGACCACTGTATTCCTCGTCGCTAAACCTCCTACCTCTGTCCACTCCCATGCTCCTTCCAGAGCGGGCTGTGAAACCTCTGGAAAATAAAATCGACCCTGAGCCATACTTTCTCTGACTGTCTTTAACGCTCCTCTTCAAAGACTCTTTCTCCTTATTCCACCTATGAACTTCTGCAGTGTTTTCAGCTCCATCGCCATGAGCAGATGGTGGTGGTGGGGATGGATCGCTAGTCAGCGGTCCGTCGTCTTCATTCCACAGATCTTCGGCACCCATCTTCATAAATCTATCAGAAAGTGCAGCAATTTGATCCTTGGGGGTCATGGGACCATGTGAAGGATCTTGTTTGGCGACGTTAATATTGTGAGTATTATCATCATCGTTTTCGAATATCTTACCTCTAAGCTGGGACCTGATTCGGGCCAAGTAAACCTGCCTATCTTGCTGCAAGAGCGTTTTTTCTTTCTGTCTGGCCTTCTTCTCGTGCAATCTCTTCCATTGCCATTTGCTGAGCCCTCCGGGGAACGTCCTCGGTCCGCCTCCCATGTTCCGACATTGCTCCAATCGTCCACAAGTCGATGACGGAATACTAGAAGTGGGATAGATGGAGTCGAACCCGCGACCAAATCCATGTGCATTTGGGCTTTTTATTAAACTGTGAGCCGATGATAAACGATTCCTAACCAAACATAGTGCCAGAAGACTTCCTGACATTGCAGGATTTCGATGAAATCTGCTGCGAAAATATCAAACCGGAACAAAAATAACCAGGAAGAAGTATTCTATGATCGGGTAGTGGCGGATTTAAAATGTAGGGTTTAGGGTTTAAGAAAGAATGTTGCATGGTGAACCAGAGCTGCGTTGGTCTGTATTGAGCATTCCGGCTTTTTCGATTATTAAGAACACAAGGGGCGGGAATTAAATTGGAAAGCGAATTTTTTCGTGGGTCTTATTACTTTGTCCGCCTCTCCTTGGAATTTCGAAGGTTTTGTGATATCTCACATCTATACAAAACGCTGCAGGTGTTGCCTCGTGGTCATGCCGTATATTGGAATTCTCAGGTGCTGCAATAATTGACATTTAGTAAAACAGTATTTCAATATGATTAAAAATATGAGTTATTATTGAAGCTACAATATGAGTGTCACTTATTTTATTTCCACAGAGAATTCTCATGGAATTCATATATAATCTACCTGAGCTAAGCTCTCATTTTTCCGAACCGTTAGTTCAATTAGTTTCCATTACAAGTGTGATATTCGGCCATATACTTTATTTAAATTTTAAACCTTTGCTTTGCTGTAATTTCAAATCCCACCGTCATATTCGAGCATATGCGTTATTTATGGGTTGGCTTTGCTATTAGTGTATAATTGAGATATATATAGTTAAGGTATGGGTGAGATGTTTTCCTAATTAAATAAATAATAATTGATATATTAAATTTAAGTTATTTAGTGTATTAGTTTAGTGTTTTTAAATTTTTATTTATTTTTAAATTTATTTATATTTTTATATTTATTTATGTCAATTTCTCAAGATAACAAATATAGATAATTAAGGTAACAAATATAAATAATTATTTGATCTTTTTACTTAATTTACATATTATCTTTGCAAAACATAAATATAATTTTGGTTGCACAAAAAAGTGGGTTGACAAGCATTGTAGGAAGTAGTCAGGTTTGACCTTAGTACAACAAGAACCAATAAAGATTAAACATAATGTTGAACCTAAGTTTCAATTTTTGAAGTAGTGCATAATTGAAGGAAATAAGGAAATTTCTTAGCCTAAAAAAATATGGTCAAGAGATAGATCATGCTTCATAATTTAAAAGGGGAAACAATTTTCATCCAATAAAAATATGAGAAATTTTAAGTAATTTAGTTAATTATTATTATTATTTTAAGT
>APFE030870739.1:4640-37459 GCA_000404065.3 Pinus taeda | reverse complement strand
ATCATCCAAGAATTGTTCATTTATGTAATGTAAAGGAGGTTGCCCCCTCGAATAGGTTGAATTCTAAGGCGTTGATCTATCTTTTCTATCTTTTCTTGAGCTGGTTTCATAACATGTGCTTACACCATACATAATTATTCAATCTGAGGAGTTTGTTATCGTAAATTACATTATTTTTTATTTGTTTGATAATAATAATATTCACATAGCTGCCATGGAGGGGTTCAGGCCACCCCCATCCAAGCGAGCCAATTTATGGATGCGAGCGGTTCTAATCAGGAACCAGCCCCTGCACCTGCATTCGGCTCCGCCATCTTCACATTCGGCAGTTCGATGGACAAACCACGTATTAATGCACATGTCTCGGTTTTGTTCATCGAGGAGCCCCAGGAAGATGAAGGAGATTCGAGTTGTCCGGAGAAGCTCCCAGGTGGAAGCTCAACCAAGGACGGGAAGCAACCGGTGGAGGCACCTGCGCAAGCTCCTAAAAGCCCTCAGAATCAGAAGGCATCGACCTCTAAGGAGGACGATGAGGACGAATGGAACGCCCTGCGAGAGAAATATGGATGGTGTAGGGTGGTCGAGGAAAAGCCGTCGGAGTAGCCCTCAGCTGGCTCAAATCCTCGTCATCCAGCTCGACTCAGGTTCTGTCTTGGTTTATGGCTCTGTTTTTAGTTTTTCAGTTTCAAGTCCGCAGCTTTTGCTTTCTCTTGTTAATTTTGCATGGCCTGTCAGGCAAATTGTCGAGAGTCTCATGAGGCCCCTGTGTGGGCAGTACTGTTACGTTACTGAGCCCCTGCAAGGGCAGTTCTGTTTTGATTTTGCGCCCACGCGTGGGACTAATCTGTCTGGTCTGGTCATTTTGGCCCTTCATGAATTGTTCAAGTCTAGTTGCGAAGCCCCTGCGAGGGCAGATTTTGTGCTGGGTAAGACGAGTCCAAAACACCACAATTGGCCTTGGACACACTGATATCATGTCTGTAAAGTTTCTCTGTACATAATATAATAGCGTAGTTTTACTGAGAAAAAAAAAATAATAATATTCACATATTAATTTAATTCATTGCAATTGTTTAGATCTTCATGGTCACTAACGTGCTCACCTGTATACAATAATTTCATATGTCTTGTAACAAAATGGTATCATGGATGTAAATGTTGTGGACCTTCTCTCAAGACTAGGTGGTCTAACCACCTACAAAAGCCATTGTATGACTGCTCCAGGGTATTCCTCCAAGAAGAACACCCTTATAGAAGAGCAACACTCATTTTCAATGGTAAACCAGAGAGAATCCAAAGGCCTACAATAATGACACCAGCTAGATGGCTTAGAGCATATGAGATAGAGAAGGAGAAGGAGTTTGCAAAAATGTTTGATACAAATGGGGAACTTATGTTCAATGATCTAGATTTATTTGACACCTATGTTGAGAAATTTCCCATTGGGATGAAAATGAAATATGTCTTTTATGAGCTCCCATATTGAGAGCATCTTAAGATTTCCCACTTATTAGATCCCATGCATATGTTTAAAAAAAAATTGTCTTCTTTACGGAGGCATATATCATCAAAAGAAAGTGACACATTAGCTATTAGGAGAGATCTTATTTCTTAAAAAAAATAAAAAGAAACATTGGCCAAGACAAGAAACTAGAGGAGAGGCTGACCCCTCTTGTCTTACAAAGAAGGTGATGTCCCATGGATTTTAAAGAAAGATGATATTTCTTTGGAAATGAAGTTATAATGAATGTGAGGGTGTCTTATTTATATGGGCTTCACTACTTTGCTGCTTCATTGTGGATGACATTTGTCGGTTGAAATCACATGACTATTTGAACCTTCTAAGAGTACGTATGTCAAAAACATGATTTTATTATTTTTATTTTTATTTTTATGTTTATGTAATGGGATATTTTATAATTAAATTTTGTATAATGTACTATTTAGCATGCAATGTCATTATCCTCTACTCATAAGTGGGTGTGTGAACCATGGCTTTCCCCAAGACCTACGATGTGCCATATCTAAATTATCTGCATTTGTACAATGGATCACATCAAAGGAGATTCATATGGCTAGCATTCTATGGTGGCGTTAAGAGATAACTAATATTGTTTGTATGTTTGAGAAAGAACTCCCGACGAGTTTCATGGACTTGCAGGTTCATCTTTTAATTTGCATAGTAGATGAGTTTGAATTAGTTGGGGTCATTTCTTGCCGTTGAATTCTCTTCATATAGAGGTACATGAAGATATTGAAAGGTTTTGTTTAACAAAGGGAAAAAAAATCGAGGACTCTTTAGCAGAGGGGTATATCTCATATGAGTCTTTCTATTATGCCAGTGAGTACATCAAGCAAATCAATAACTCACCAGGTGTGGCAATTTGGGATGATAAAAGGGATGAAGACAAATGAGAAGGGGAACTTCTCGAAATGAATGGAAAGAGGTGCATGATAAAGAGTAAGTGAATGCTTATCATTTGTCAAATTACTACACAATAACTATTCACACTAAACTTCATATTAATGCATATTTTGATCTCATACTATAGATATATATATATATATTTATTATATATATATATATATATATATATATATATATATATATATTATATATATATTATATATATATATATATTGGTTTGATTTCATCAAAGAATTCAGAAATTGAAGCCATCAACAAATTCATTCTTTACAATATGAAAGCGACACAATCGTGGGTCACACTGTACGAAGAGAAGAGGAAGAAATGGGATAGTGACAGGAAATAATTCAAACAGTTGAATTGTAGAAGTGTGCCTTATCCTAATCATTTAAAAGAAAATATGCTAATGACATGCCCTAACAGTTGGGTTGCTGATCAAGTCAGGGAGAAATATAATGCATCTGATCATTACCTGCGTGCTGAAGAGGATGTGCTAAACATAGGGATTGGGTGCAACAACTCGGTAATTACAATCTCTTTCTGTACAATTTTAACTTCATATTGCACCTTTGAATTGTAACATATATATAATATATATATATATTATATATATAATATATATATTTTTAATATGTTTGGGTTATTAGGCACATGACACCGAGATTTTTTCACTTTTTTTATAGGTGCATTTGTTCCCATGTGGGCATATGGACATCATTTTTGCACAAAGGATGCCAATGATGGATGCATGACACAAGGTTGTGGAGTGTAATTAGAGTTCGACCAATCTATTCATGCTAGCCACCGTGATTAAAACCTAATGAAGGGGATATTAAGTTACGTTGGAAAGATACAAGATATCATTCAAGTGGACTTCTCTTCATTCCAATGTGTTATTTTTAGGTGCAAGTGGTGGGACACCTTTGATGGGAATAACGTAAAGGAAGATCGCGATAGTGAGATGATATTTATCAACTCTAAAAATATGTGGCATGAAGCCAGGGATCCTTATGTTTTCCCAAAACATTGCAACGAGGTGTTTTTTTACCGAGATGTGTTAGATAGGGGTTGGTCGTTCGTATTAAGACATGACCTTAGATCAAAACATGTTTTTAAGAACAAAAACCTTATCATGCCAAGCACTGAGGAAGATAATCAAGGTAATGACAATGGAGGGTGATATGTACTTGTGCTATTTCATCATTTATACTATTGTTGTATTTTTTTTCATTATTTCGCTAAGTATTTCCAATTGATACTACTCCCTTTCCTAACATCTCTGCTACATGATTGACATACAAAATACGTCAACTTCATACATAAAATGCATTTTTTTATTAAACGAAAAATGCATTTATTAATATGGAAACATAACTTTCAGTTAAAAAGAAATTATCGATGTGCCAAAAACACAGCCATGCACCAACTTCGGTGCTCTATAAAACATAACCACACTGTAGACGGTGCACACATACCTATGACACACCACTGTAAACTAAAAGAATGTCTTATGCATGTATAAAATGTTGATTACATCTTTTTATGGACCATAAGAGAAACAAATGGGCTTACATGGATGCATGAAAGGTTTTCATTTTTTCCTCATGGATAATGGAACAATTTTGACTTTTATTTTCAATGGTAATAATAAGTAAAAGCTGATTTAATAAATATTTTATGGCTAAGAATTAAATGATAAATATGTCACGGTGAATAAGAGGCATTTGTTTGACTTTCAAATAAACTTGGTGAAGCATTTTTCTTTCCTATTTAAATTTTGTAAAATAAATACATATTTTTATGTATTTATAAGTAAATTATATAAAGTAGACATGTCTTTATAAGTTTGGTAATAATAAGTGATAAGGCTACATAATAAGCTGTCACGTGTGATATATTATTAAAATAAATCCTACCCAAAATGATCATTGAAGGTCACGAGCCCAAGCCATATACATCATGTCATTGAAAGTCACGGGCCTAAGCCATATACATCACGTCATCGGTTTGAAGGACATCAACTATATGATAGAAAGTGGTGTGAAAGGCACAACTGCAAGCTTTCATGGTGTTTGGTGTGTGACTAATAAGAACCATGAAACCCTAACCTGATATGTTTTCTTCGTACCACTGCCTTCTAATTTCACTCCTATTTTACCATTTGAACCAACAACATTTAACAAAGTATACACTTTTCACAGTTCCATTTTTGAAATCCATGGCACCATGGTGGTTTGCAGCAGAGACCTCTAAGATCCGTGTAAGACACCTGGAGTGTGTATTGTAGGACAACAATTAGGTGTTCTCCCTCTCTCTGGACTCCCATGGTCGAACCATGTTGTATGGGTCTGCCATTTTCTCTTGCTCCTACTGTTGCTCCCTCTCCTGACGTCTCTGCTACATGATTGACATATAAAAATACATCAACCTCATACATAAAATACATTTTTTACTATTAAATGAAAACTTTATTTATTAATATGGAAACATAACTTTGAATTAAATAAAAAAAATCATCGGTGTGCAAAAAACATAGTCATGCACCGACTCTAGTGTGTTGTCAAACAAAACCTCATTGTAGACGGTGCGCACATGCCTATGACACACCACTCTTGGTTCACACATTTGAATTTTCATAGCGGTGCATCACACATATGCACTGGTGCGCACATATAACATTTTCGCACTGGGACAAAACCTTCACATTATCTAATGCACCGATATATAACTATATTTTTAAATATTATTTAGGCATTGCATTGGGTAAATATGATAGCACCGGTGTGATCAAAACTTACCACACGCACCACATTTATGATGATGATTAAGAGCCATTTGTTTGAGTTTCAAATAGACTTGGTGATACATTTTTTTTCCTATTTAGATTATGTAAAATAAATATCTATTTTTATTATGTATTTGTAACTAAATTATTTAAAGTAGACATGTCTTTATCATTGTGAACATGATGTAATATTCGCTAGGAGGAATGTGAAAAACATGAATTTTAGTGCATATCTCGTGATAATTTAATTTGTATTATTTAACTCATATTTATTATTAAAAAGAGTTAAATTTAAACCAATACAATAACAAATAAAGAACCAAAATAGCATCGAAATGTTATATCTCTATTACTAGAAAAAATTTCACTTGTCCCTTTAAGGGAGAACTTCCAATAGAGCAAACCCCCAACTACAAGTAACTTGATCACAAGCCTTATTTTACGTTTCTTTATCCTCGTCTTTAGAGAGGAAAATTTTTAATTTAAATTGGTAAGGGTTGCTATAAAGATTAAATTTAAATCGTTTGAAAATCTCATAACTTTAGAAATAAAATAAATCTTATAAAAATATTTTTTTTAAGTTATATTAAATCTAAATTAATTGTGTTAAGAGGCGCTCTGCAACTCACTATGGGAGAGATGTTGTCACATAACGTTACATTTAAAATTAGTAAAATAATAATTGAATTAACAAATTAAAAATAGTAATAAGAAAATAAATCAATGTCGACCATAATTACAATACAATCTTATATAACTTTATAAAGAGATATAATGTAACCGAAAGTAAAAAAATAATAATTTACCTTTTCTTATGAGGAAGAAATGAAGTTAGTAAAAAAATATAATTTACATTTTACTACAAGGAAAAAATGTATGTTTTCTCACATGACAAGAAATAAGATTGTTGATATTACATAACAATTCATTCTATGTTCCATTTACATGTAATATTTAAAACAAAAATATATTAATAACAAAAAATATTTTACTCAAAATCCGTAAGTAAAAATACTCAATGTCCATGTTAAAACAACATTTTTTTATATAATACTTTATATAGAAAAAATAAAGTAATTTAAATTGAAAATTTTCGTATATTTTCATTTTAGTGATAAAAGGTTGAGATGATTTTTATTCCATTAATAGTTGCTTTCTAATTCAATGTATGAGGGATATTGTAAAATTTTCAATGTTTAATATGGATTTGATATGTAATATTTAAATTAGAAATATTATTAGAATAATAATTAAATGTATACATGGAGGAAAAAATATGAGGGGGCATATTTTAAATTATAAATAAATTATTTTAATGTCAGCGACATATTTATTAATACTAGCTGCCTAGATCCAATAAGCTTGTACAGGGAAAATATCTCTTTTAACTCAAAAAGATGTTCGCATCGCAAGAGATTTGATCTCTCTCGACTGCTTGGTAGATCCAGAGTTAAGATATAAACCGATATTATAAACCAATATTGAATTAGTTAAATTGTATTTTTGAATAATTTATTATTACTAATATTTTATATTAAAAATTGAATGAGTTACACATTTTCGTTTTTTTTTAAGAACTAACTAAATTATTTTACCTTTAATTATTTATCGTTGTGAGTATTGAAATATTTTACTAATTAAGTTAGATTGAATATCAATGAACTATCTAAGTAATAGAAAAATATTTATCGTAATTTTACAATCATAGTTTCAACCATACTAAACTTTGTAATTTATAAAAATATCTTTGCATTTTTTCTAAAGTAAGTTGTTTTTACATGCAATTCCATATATACAAGTTATATATAAATTCACCAATACATAATCTATAATAAACATTATTTCATAAAAATAATCATGACAATAATCATCTAACAAATATAAACGCCATCTAAGATATACATTCGAATTCACTACCATCATCTAATTATAGACACTTTTAGTAGCACATATAAACATCATTATCTAGCACACAAATCTAATAATCTAACAGAGCATCATCATCATGATCACATCTAACAAAACACAAAGATTGTAATCTAACATCATCACTACACACATCCTCAAATTAATATAAATCTCATGTCAAATAATTGTTATCACGTACACATCTATCCGCAAGCACATTAAATGAACATATCTAACATGACCTAACAACACCAACATATACATTAAGTACATAAACATGAACACAAAAAATGCACCACACACACACACACGAATATATATATATATAAGTCAAATAACCACATCATGATGTCAAATAAGTGCAATCAAATATTCGATACAACAAACATAGTAGTGCCTGCAACGTGGTCTGCAGTAGAAGACATTGGATGGTCAACTACTTCCTGATCAAGTATGTTTGTTGCATTCAGTTGAGGTGGAGGATTAAAAGGTGGTTGTTCTGCAGTAGAAGGAAGTGGCTAGTTTGCAGGAGAAGGTGGTCATCCTACTCTGTCAGGAGAAGCATATGACACATCCTCTAGCTCTAGAATCTCAACATCATTAGGTGATTGACGAGCAGGTGTACAACCAGAAGGATCACCGACACCCTAACAACCATGATATGATGGGGTGGCACTAGTAGAAGCATCATCATCACCAAACTCATGATCGTGATCATGATCATGATCATCACCCTCAGCATCATCATGACCACCCTCATCATTTGATGGATGTGTTGTTGCATTATGCCCTGCATCCCTCATCGCTACCAATGAAGTACTGGCTCCAATAACATGCTACATAAGAGACATAAAATCCCATGGTTAGGTCCTATAGAAATCCACGAACATTAGATCTGTGGTAATATGTCGAGGCCTCGCAGGACAGACTCCCTATCGAACCGAAAAATTGGCCAATCTATCACACTAGTCCATCCAACATCGCATAACAGGGCTCTACCCCTAGATGTCCACGCCCCCCCTAAGGATGTGCCTCATACTTACCGTCTTAGGCCTTGCCCATCTCCTCATCTCCCCCATCCGACATTGGGGGAGGAGGCATGTCCCCACCATATGAGCTGAGGTCTACAAAATATATAGTACACAAAAATAATTAGACAATTTCATTAAACAATTTAATCAAACAAGTTAAAGAATGTGCTAGAATAAATTTTATTCTAATTCATTAAAACAAGAAAATGAAACTAGATTAATTTAAATAAAACAATAATGTTACCTCTATCATTTGGAGGCTCATCTGCTGTGAAGAATATGTTGGGACACCCTCTCCAATCAATCCCCATGTATGGATACCCCAACACGATAAATGTATGGTCATCCACACTAGCTAGTAACTCTAGTGCCTCGTTCGAAATCTTGGTCGGAAACTCTAGCATGCCGCTCTTGGGCATCATCTACCCCCATATGCACATTCGGGCCTTAGTGATCGGCCAAGGAGGGTGACGATCAAATGTACGCCTTGTCTATGGAAACCTCTCAAAAAATAAACAAAAAAATATTAGAAGCAAAAGGGAAGGTCTCCCTCCCCTATCTTGATAACACATGACATCTATCTAAAGTTGTGCAAAACTCCCCCCAAAAAATGGCAGACCATTTGATGCAACGTGGCCCCTGAATCAAAGAATCAACATAATGCAAAAGAGGGCAACTAATGCACTACCCATCACCACAAGAATGTGAAATGGTGTTGACTATTAATGAGAGACACCTAGCCTCCTCTTTAGGAAAAGAAGAAATTCACAACTGTCCACCACGGACCTAGAAATATGATGGACAGATCACATGAGGTCTGACATATCTCAGAGTGTATACAAGTTGATTCTCAGCTGAGACATCATGAGGGACATAAGGGAACTGGGGAAAATCCTCCCCTCTCATGGATAGGCTAGTGATAAAGTCAATTTCCTCCTCAGTGGGCCTATACCACAACTCAGGATTGACATGGAAAGCTTGCTACTGGACATTCCATCAGCGAACCAGATGTGCCAATAGGACAGAGTGCACAGTCAGGGATGTACCCTCTTCAAAGTACTTGAGGAGGCCTACATTCCTCAAGAGTGATTCGGTTGTTGCAATAATAGGGCTAGGATATAAATCCCTCTCCCTCTCTCTCACCTGCCATGGTCAAACCATATTGTATGGGTCTACCTGCTGCTCTTGATCCTACTGCTACTACCTCTGTTGACGTCTCTGCTACATTATTGACATATAAAATATATCATCCTCATACATAATATACATTTTTTTTAAATTAAATGAAACATGTATTTATAACTATGGAAACAAAACTTTCAATCTAAAAAAGAAAAATTACTGATTCACTCAAAACATAGTCATGCACCGATGCTAGTGTGCTTTCAACTATAATCGCACCAATAACTATGTGCACATAAGTATGACACACCATAGGTGTTTCAGAAATTTAACTTTTCATAGTAGTGTGACATACTTGTGCACCGATGTGCATGTATAACCTATTGGCACCGGAATGGTAGTTCAGGTTATAGAATGCACTGAGCTATAGGAATATTTAAAATATTTATTTCCGATGTGTTTGGTAAATATAAATGTACTAGGAGTGACACACCGACACATAATCTATCACATTTTTCCCAGTGCATTTATATTTACAAAACACACCACCAAAATGATGATGTGTTATGTTCACACATCGAAACATAGTGCACCCTGTAAATTTACGACACGCCATGCTTGGTGCGAGCCAAACATATCAAGCACACTGCATGCCGAATTTTATTTTTTTTGCAAAAACAATGACAAATTCAACCTAATTTGCAATTCTAATCTGCTAAAAACTTAAATTAGAAAGAAACATAGATATTACCTAGACATTTGGCTGTCACGGAGGCATTATGAACACGTAATGGAGAATTTTTTTTTTACACACCATTTGAAAAAATGGAAACTCAAACAGTGAGCATGATACTAAAATGTGGTGAGCAAGATAAGCATTGATGTAAGGAAGCTTGCACATGGCAAGAGTGGCACCAGTGCTTCAGAGCTCTCCCGCACTATAGATGGTAAAAATTAAAATTATGGTCGGGAGGTTTTTTTTTATTTTTTATTTAACCCTCCTCTGATGTTTTCACAAAGTGCATCGGAGCGGGCTATATCTAAAAGCACTGTGTGTTTTTTTTTTTTTTTTTTTTTTTTTTTTTTTAATTTAAATTATCGCGGTGCTTTATCGAGATGCACCAAGGCTTTACGTTACCGGTAATGCACCAATGTTTTGTTTTACACTAGCACCAACCTTTTTTTAGAAATTAGAAACCGTATATCGGTATGCTTTATAAGATGCCCTGAGGCATTGTTATACATTTACCACATCGAGACTTCATTTTCTAATAGCACCAGTACGTTGTACTATATGAAGGAGTCTCGTGCTAGAAAAGTTTCAAGCACCGACGCATTTGGGTATTTAGCGCACCATGGTTTTTTATTTTTCAATTTTTTTTTACTACAGTGCACCATGTTATTTGAAGCCCCAATGCGTGTATTGATAATAAAGCATCGGTGCGCTTTAATAATATAGACGCACCATTAAAGAAACATCTGCTAAAACATTCAGCCACCCACATTTGCTAGTGGCGTCCACTACAAATGGATTTTTGGGTTATTTTTATAGGGGCCTCTGCAAAAATCTCCACTAGAAGGTCTTTCCTTATAGTGTTGGGATGGAATTAAATATGATATTCAGAAGTTTGTGGTGAAATGTTTGGTTTGCCAACAAAATAAAGTTGAGAAAATTAAGATCCCTTGTATTTTACAACCATTAGCCATTCCAAGTCAGTGTTGGGAAGAGGTCTCAATGGATTTTATCACATGTTTACCCAAGTTTGAAGGAAAGAGTGCCATCATGGTGATAATTGATAGACTTACCAAGAATCGCAATTTTGTGCACTATCTCATCCTTTCAAAGCTAGTACAATTTCTACTGCATTTATGGAAATAGTTCAAAAGCTACATGGAAACCCAAAGATTATTGTAAGTGATAGAGATCCCATTTTCACTGGAAATTTTTGGACTTAATTATTTGCTTTTCTTGGTACCCAATTTTCTCATAGCTTATCTTATCATCCTAAATCTAATGGGAAAACTGAGATAGGGAACAAATGTTTAGAAGGATATCTTTGTTGTTTTGTATCTGGTAAACAAATATAATGGATCAAGTCGTTACCCTTGGTAGAATGGTGGTATAACACTTCCTTATATACCATAACAAAAATGGCCCCATTTATGGCGCTTTATGGATATCATCCACCATCCATCACATTGTCTTTAAGATATAGTTCTAAGGTTCAAGCAGCAGAAGATCACATCGAGAATCAATAAGAAGTTCTCCAACTCTTAAAGGATAACCTGACTCTGGCGCGAAATCGAATGAAACAATAGAAATATCAACATCACAGTGAAATAAGTTTTGATGTGGGATATTGGATGTTTTTATGACTACAACCATACAAAAAAAAGTCCATCAAGCAAGCTAAGAAGGATTATAAATTATCACCCAAGTACTATGGCCCTTACAAGGTGTTGCAAAAGATTGGTACTATGGCATAAAAATTGGAGCTGCCAGCATCTTTGTGAGTACATCCAGTTTTCCATGTTTCATGCTTAATGAAGGTCATAGGTGACAAGATTCTAGTTCAAATTACATTGCCAAAACTTCAGGAGGAAGGAAAAATCATACTGGATCCTAACGCAATCATAGAAAGAAGAATATGTTAGGTGTGGATCCTGATTATCTTCCTGATTGTTTAGAGTTTTTTGGTTTTAGCCACGTTGGATCCCTGTTCCTAATGGGGTGGCAATGCCATCCATTTAATTGTTGTCAGGGGTGGGGAGGTAGGGTGATGACAAATTTTATGAGCCCCCCCGCGGGGGGGGGGGGGGGGGAAGGGGAGGCAGTGGCCCCCCGAATCTAAAAATAGATGAAAAATTGCCTTGTAAAATATTGTAATTTTGTAGTCAATCTGGGTTGTTCACTAGGCAGATGATCTAACAGTAAAAGTTATGTTAATTTATGGCCTTTTTCCCCAGAAGGAAAACCTTGGTCTATATGAGGGAATTATATTGTGGTTGTGTATTATTATTTTGAGTGAGAAAGAGAGAGGAGAATGTGTGAGAGTGAAGAGGAAATTACAACAGATTTATTGTAGGTTGTATCTTTTCCTTTTGTTGGATAATATAAAAGGAAGGAGTGGTTATTTCTCCGTGGACATAGACCAAATTGGGTGATCCATGTATATCTGTGTCTCTCTTGTTTTATGCGTTTCTATTTTTGTGTTTCGCAATATTTTGTGTATTTCATTGCTTTGTAAATTAATTTCTAACAATTGGTATCAGAATCGTAGGCTTATTTGGCTATTAAACTCTCAAGAGAGAAGGGTTCCTGGTTCGAGTGGGAGAAATGGCAAAAGATGGTAGGTTTAGGGTTGAGAAATTTAGCAACGAAAACTACCAGTTGTGGAAGATGCAGATGGAAGATTATTTGTATTAAAAATATATGTACCTACCATTGAGTGGAAAATCAAAGAAGCCGACGAATATGATAGACGCAAAATAAGGTATTCCTTATGAAGTGTTTATTTAATATGAAGATGTCAAAAGGTGGATATGTTGTTGATCATTTGAATGAATTTAACACAGTTACCAATTAGTTAAGTTCTATAATAGGGGTAAATTTTGATGATGAAGTTAGGGCTCTGTTATTTTTGTGCTCATTGCCAAAAAGTTGGAATGGCTTGGTTATGGCTATTAGTAACTTTGCCTTTGGATCTAGTAATTTAAAGTTTGATGATGATGTTGGTGTCATCCTTAGCGAGGAAATGTGATGGAAAATATATGGTGAGACATCAAGTAATGCTTTGACTGCAAATACTAGAGGAAGAAAAATGGAACAAGGAATGAGCCTAGGAAATCGCAGTAAGTCAAGAAAAGACAAATCCTAGATCAGGGATAGTTTGTTAGAAATGTGGGAAGAAAGGACACTTGAAGAAATATTGTAAATCTCGGGAGGGAAAAGAAGGAGATGGACAACAAGAGAACAATCATGAAGCGAATGTAACAAGCGATGTGTTGTAAGATGCTTTGATTCTTTCATTAGAGAATATTATTAATGCCTTGGTGGCAGATTCATGGGCTTCATTCCATGCCACACCTAACAGGAAACATTTTCATGACTATGTTCAAGGAGATTTTGGATAGGTTGATTTGTGTGATGACAAACCCTGTAAAATGGTTGGAATGGGTAAGGTTTTTATAAAGAAATAGAATGGAAACCAATGGCTATTGAAGGAGGTAAGGCATGTTCCAGATATAAATAAAAATTTAATTTTAATAGGGTAGTTTGGAGGTGAAGGTTGTGTAACTAATTTTACAGACAAAACTTGGAAGGTCACTAAAGGAGCCCTGGTAATAGAAAAAGGAGAAAAGGTTGGTACATTGTATTTATGCAATAGTATTTCTAATCTTGTTAATGCTTTAACCTCCACGGGAGCATATACAAAACTTTGACATCATAGGCTTGGGAACATGAGTGAGAAGGGGGTGAAGATTCTTCACTTAAGAAATATGTTGCCAAGTTTGAAGCATGTTGATTTGGATTTCTATGAAAATTGTGTTCATGGAAAACAAAAGAGAGTCAGATTTATTAGAGTTGGGAAGGAAAAGAAGAGCGAAAAATTAGGGTTTATGCATACAAATATTTGAGGACCTGCTTAGGTACCATATCTCGGTGGCTCTTGCTATTATGTTACTTTTATTAATGATGCGACTACAAAAACTTGGATTTATTGTATTTTAAATAAATATGACGTATTTGATACTTTCAAGAAATGGAAAGCTTTCGTTAGGAATGAGACAGAAAATAAGTTGAAGTGTCTTAGATCAGACAATGAAGGTGAATACTGCATCAAAGAGTTTGATGACTACTGTTTGGAAAATGGAATTCATGGAGAGAAGACAGTTCCAAGAACACCATAGGAAAATGGTGTGTCAGAAAGGATGAACAATGCAATCAGAGAGTGTGCAAAGTGCATGAGATTGCATGCAGGATTTCCCTTAAAATTTTGGGCAGATGCTATAGATACTATTGTTTATCTAATAAACAGAGGGCCTTCAATTTCCTTGGATGGTGGTATTCCAAAGGAGGCATGGACAGGTAGAAAGCTAAACTACTCATTTTTAAAGACTTTCAATTGTGAAGCTTTTGTCCACATTAATAAAGAAAATAAAACAAATCTTGAGGAAAAATCAAATAAATGTACCTTTATTGGATATGGTGTATATGATTTTGGTTATCACTTATATGATTAGGAAAATCATAAAATCATTAGGAGTAGAGATGTCATATTCAATGAAAAGGTTTTGTATAAGGATCAAATGCAGGGAAAGAAACATGAAAAAGAAAAGAAAGAATACACAGTGCTTGATGAGATCACAAAAAAGTAAAGGTGTCTGCAAATCATAATGATCAACAACCACAACAACAGCAACAACCAAAATGACAACATACAGTTCAAACACCTAAAATTTGTGTTAGAAGATCTACTAGGATAATTAGACCCCCTAAATGATACTCTCCTTCATTATATTATTTATTGTTGACTGATTCTAGTGAACCAAAAAGATATGAAGAAGTAATGTAGATAGAAACCATGAAGAATTAGGAGCAAGCCATGGAAGAAGAGATGGACTCAATGATGCATAACCAGACTCAGGACTTAGTCAAGTTGCTTGCAGGCAAAACAACATTGCAAAATAAATGGGTTTACAGTTTGAAGGAAGAAGATGAAGGTAAACAGAGGTATAAGGCTAGACTTGTGGTGAAGGGGTTTGTACAAAACAAAGTTATATACTTTGACGATTTTTTTTCTCTTGTTGTTAAAATGACTTCAATGAGAACCATCTTAAGTCTAGTGGCAACAAAAGATTTGCATCTTGAGCAGTTAGATGTAAATACAACCTTTCTCCATGGGGATTTGGAGGAAGAAATATATATGCAATAAACACAAGGGTATGAGTTCAAAGGGAAGGAGAAGTTCGTGTGCAAACTGAAGAAGAGATTGTATGGCTTAAAATAGGCTCCAAGGCAGTGGTATCTATTTCTTTTAGGTTTATGTTTAAAAAACATTATACTAGATGCCACTCTGACTGTTATGTTTATCTTAAAAAGCAAAATGATGGCAACTATATTATATTGTTATTGTATTTAGATGGAGTGCTTGTTGCAGGGTCTAACATGTAGGAAATGAATGTGCTCAAAGGAAAATTGGAAAATTCATTTGCAATGAAGGATTTGGGTGCTGCAAAACAAATTCTTAGTATGAGAATAACTAGAGACAAGAAAAATTGCAAATTAACATTGTCTCAGAGTGAGCACATAGAAAAGGTTTTGGAAATATTTAATATGCAGAATGCAAAACCGCTTAGTACACCTTTGGCTAGCCATTTCAAACTAAGGAGATGTGTCCCAAGACTCAAGAAGAGATGGATTATATGTGTAAAGTTCAATATGCATCAACAATTGGAAGCTTAATGTATGAAATGGTATGCATAAGGCCTGATATTGCACATGTAGCGGGAGTTGTAAGAAGGTATATGAACAATCTAGGAAAAAACAATGGATGGTAGTAAAGTGGATTCTCAGGTATTTTTGAGGTACCACAAATCAAGCATTATGATTTGGTGGTTCAAACATTGCTCTACAGGGATATGTTGATACATATATGGAAGGTGATAGAGATAATAGGAGGAGCACCACCAAGTATGTTTTTACTGTAGGTGTAACAACTATTGGTTGGGTTTCAAAATTGCAAAACATTATTGCACTTTTGACAATGGAAGTAGAGTATGTTGCTACTACAGAGGCTAGTAAAGAAATGATTTGGTTACAAAGGTTTATGGATGAATTGGGCAAGAAGCAAGAGATTGGAACTTTATACAATGACATCCAAAGTGTTATTCATCTTGCAAAGAAATCATAATTTCATTCCAAGACTAAACATATACATCTCAAGTACCATTTCATACGGTTAGTGTTGGAAGATGGACAATTGAAGCTGGAAAAGATACACACTAGCTAGAATCCTGCATATATGTTAACAAAATTTGTAACTAGGGAGAAACCGAGATTCTGCTTAGTTTCAATTGGCCTTCAAGTATGATGGCGAAGATGAGAAAAAACCAAGTCCAATTAGATTCATTGTCCAACAAGTGAAGAAACTATGGATTTTATATAATCAGTCTCCAAGTGGGAGATTGTTGGGTGTGAAGCTTGATTATCTTCCTGATTGTTCAGAGGTTATTTTTTATTTCAGCCACATTGGATCCATGTGCTTAATGGGGCAAAAACATCGCCCATTTAATCGCCATCAGGGGGGTTCGGTTGGGTGGGTGGTGTGGGGATGACGAATTTTATGAGCCCCCCTTGGCGAGGGTTTGAGAGTGTTGAAAATAGATGAAACATTGCCTTGTAAAATATTGTAATTTCATAGTCAATATGAGCCATTCATTAGGCGGATGATTTGATGGTATAAGTTATGTTAATTTAGGGTTTTTTTCCTAGAAGGAAACACTTAGTCTATGTGAGGGAATTGTATTGTGGTTGTGTATTTTCCTGAGTGAGAAAGAGAAAGGAGATTGTGTGAGAGCAAAGAGGAAATTACAACGGATTTGTTGTAGGTTGTATCTCTTGATTTTGCTGGATAATATAAAAGGAAGGACTGGATGTTTCCCTGTGGATGTATCCCGAATTGGGTGAATCACATATATATGTGTCTCCCTTATTTTATGCGTTTATTTATTTGTGTTTGCGCAATATTTTGTGTATTTCATTGCTCCGTAAATTGATTTCTAACGGAATCCGACAACCACAAAACATATCGATTTCAGAGTATCTCATTAAGGGGAAGAACTTACCTATTGAAGACTCCACATGGGAGGATGATTATTTTATTCAGAAGCATCTAGAACCTCTCAAGCATTGAGGACAACACTTTTTTGAAGGAGAGGGGTATGTTAGATTTCTATAATACTAGTGTAGCCTCCATATTGTTATTGTTGTGCCCCATCAAAGCCCACTATTGTTATTGTTGTGCCTTTTCATTATTATTGTTATGTAGGTCCTAATTATCATTTTTGATCCCTTGGAATCCTATATATACCAAGGAGGTATAGCCATTTGAATAATCCAAGAATTGTTCATTTATGTGATCTAAAAGGAGGTTGCCCCCTCAAAGAATCTTATTTTCAAGTCATTGATCTACCTTTTGTTTTGTTTTGTGATCGAGTTAAATAACATAAACATGCAAATCTTCAATTTTGGTTGGTGTGTTGTGCTACTAGATTTGCTTCATAAAGAATGTAGTTATTTATTAACTTTTATGACACATAATCAATTTGTATAACATGGTTGGGACTACTTGCAAATCGATTCCAAATACCAAAACTCTAGAGGCTGGAGTTGGCGATGGGACTTGTTTTTATATTTTTTGTATCCTCTTACACTACGGGCATATGGGTGACGCCTCAATAGGTTTGAACATGGGTGGGACTACATGCAAATCAATTCCAAACACCAAAAATCCAAAGGTCGAAGTTAGTGATGGGACTTGCTTTCATATTACTTGTAGAGGTAGTTTCTAAATTAGGGATGAAAAATGAACCTATTGTCATGGTACCTTGTTGAGTGTATTTAGCTATCAAGTAGGATGTTATTAATGTTTTGCTATCAAGGAAAGGAATTCCCAGTTGAGGAAGTAGTGAGAAATGCCACATCAAATAGATCCTTTGTGTTGTACTCATTGATTGGTAACAAGCCAATTGTCAACTAGAGTTGTTGCCTTTGATGGAATGTTATTTGTAGTGAGAACAAATGCTTTTATATTTTTCAGTTATTATGTAATAAGCAATTTAAATGTAGAGTAAGACATCAGTTACTCCTCATGGCCAACAATGTGGTGTGATATATCAGTGATATTTGACTCTTCATTGAAAAAATGCAAATTTCTATGGACACAGATTGGAGGCAAGAGGAGACATTGACACAAGTGTTTGAAAGTGATGCAAGTGAGTTTTGGTCAATTTGTACATCATTGCAATGTTTTCCATTTTGCATTTTCTAGAGAAATGAGGTGATGACATGAGATTTGTCACATACAATCATAACAATTCCCCTTTCCTCAATGTCCCTTAATAACCAAGATGTTTTGAAAGGAAACGTGGAAGTTAATTTGTTATTCAACTAATTTGTTGTGGGAGACTAATAGTGTGCCCACTATATTTGAATTTTCCAGCTTGAGCATGTCTAAATTGCAAGATGGGGCTAACTTGAGCAATGTGAAATTCCTCAACTTGAATAAGTATCGATAGGACTGCGAGTTGGTCACTAAGGTCGATATTATTCCATTTGGAGAACCAATGACCATTTGTTTCTTTGTGAAATTGATTATGAATGTGTACATCCAAAGATGGGTGGTAAGAATAGTAGGGTATGATTCCATACATGTAGTACACGTATTAATGTTAGACAAGGAATCAATATGTTTTCATAAAGATTGGGAAGCATGTGTATGGGATTGATGTTTGGAAACATGTGTTGGAAAATATATAAGAGGCTGGTTTTGTTTTATATGAGAAGTATCTCTAAATATCTCTAGGCTATTTTTTTTCTAACATATTTTATCCTAAATTTTTCATTTTATTGGTTCCTAGATTTAGAGAAAGCAGTGGAGATTGGGTCAATCATTTTGTTGATGACAACGACATTGTTCCATTTATATCTCATTTTCTAGTTTATTTATGTAGCATGGATTGTATGACATTGGTGGTCGTATAGATTTGTATGTGCAAAACAATTGTCACGCCTTGTTGAAAGAGTATATGCCTATGTAATAATCTTGGGAGTCCTTCACATGTGGTGTTTGTTGGTGTTGTTTGGAACAGGGCATGTTTTGTGTTTTGAATATCATTGATTTGTGCATGGGATGGGTGATGTAAAGTTTCTTCATTTCAATCATATGATTTTATTTGAGTTGCTTGAGTTTTTTTATTTTTCCACACTTTCTCTTGCACTACATGAAATTTCCTATAAGAGAGATGTTGAACAATTTGTAACTAAAACTCAAATTTTTTTGTAGCACATTTTATATGTTTGGTAGCATGTTTTTTAATGAATATTTCAAAAGTAGATACAAATCAACATATTTTATTTTGGAATATGTTATAAATGAATGCTAGGTTGTATTTCCTTCCATATAAACATTGTAATGAAGAAAAAAACTTTCAAACTTAAACACTTCAAGCAATATGTATATACACTAAACTAGGGAAATTAAAAATTGTTGTTGGGAAGAAACAACCATAAGACTCTTCCTTCACTATTTAGCTAACATTTCAAGGATGAGGATGGGGATGTGCTCTTTTGAATTTGGTATGTGATCCATTTTATCACATAAATCACAATGCATTGGGTTTGCTTTTTATTGGAAAATGTTTCTTAATGTACTGCTAGTTTAACGAAGTAATTATTAAAGAGAAACTTGCTAAATATGTATGTGATTTTTTGGTATTTCCCTCATAACCATATTCATATAACTCTTTAGAATATACACCTATAAGTTGTTTTGCAACCTCTTGGAATGCAATAACATTGATTTTTCTTGTTTTGTCTCCAATGACAAACTAAAAAATGTACCTATATTACATTTAAAGACATGTTGATTGCATCTTTGTCAATTTCAGACACCATCCTCCACATGTGTTATTGTACTTTTGGTCTTTGAATGTAAATAAGAATGAGATGTATGAATAGTTGTTTGCATTTAGAGAAGCATTAGTTTCCTCAACCAAAATGAATGTAAGGTTTGGACCTTTTCAATTCCCCTCATTTTCTCCATGAACCAAGTGATTTTGAATGGAAGGGTTTTGTCTTGAATCTCCATGTGTAGATAATGAGTGACAAGCGAGATATATTACTGGGTTTTCAAACTAGGTTCTCAAATCTTATGCTTCTTTGAGATTAGGATTGACAAAAATTTGAGATGTGAAGGTTGTAGTAATTGATATTTTATTAAAGATAGTTACTTTTCTAGCCTTAAGAGTGAATATTGGAAAGCTACTTAAGATAGAATATCAATCTAGGATATGTTTACTACAAAAGACGCCTCATACTATGACCTCTATATTATACCTAACATGCCCTTTAGTTGAAGGATTCTTTTACGTGTCTTTGTTCCATTCTTTCTCATGATGGTTACCAAAGGGCTAAAGGAGATATCAACTCCAATAATATCAACCATGAAGTTGTTCATTAAAGATAATAATTCATTAATAAGAGTGAACACAAAGTTGTGGTTTGCTATTGAATGATATTGCTCTAAGTAAGCTTCGATGGTTGAGGTAATATCTAGGTTTATTTCCCAATCACTATTGAGATGATTGATTTCTTGTTTTGCAAGGTTGATGTACCCATTTGATATGATGTAAACTTTGCAAATGTTTATGGAATTATGGAAGCTTATCACTTGGAAGTTATAGCATGTAATGTATATCTCACCGCTTTTTGTATCAATAACATCAATGCTAAATAATGGACATGTCCCTTGGCATTGATGTACAATTTTTAAAAGTTTGAATTTGTGTATGTGTGTGAATGATATAGACATGCTTACAAGTAGGAATATCATGTTAAATAAAAGAAAGTAAAGTAATAGAAGATGGTTAAGTTCAAATTTTGGAAACAAATTTACCTTCAACTATGTCATTAATGGTTTTCTATTGTGTGTGCCTTTAATTCTAGAAATATTTCTCACTCTATTTGTACTCACTTTGGTAGACCTTTCAACATGTGCTTTAAGACCATTTTGAGCTAAACAATTTTTTTGGTTCAAGATGTAATTCTTCTTTTGTGTTGTCATATATTATTCCAAACCCGTTAGAGAATGAATTGGTTTTATGGAAGCATAGATGAATAGTGTATGTGTATAAGAGATTAATTTTCTTAGCAAAATCCTTTCATCTCTAGACTTGAAAGGTCACCCCTTCCACGATAGATGATATGGATATGGAATCGTCTTCTATGTAGTTGGAGGTTTTCAATAAGACATAGAATGCAAAATGTATGTCATGTTATTGGGTATGCCATTGCTAAGTTCCTTAGTAAATATGTAATTATGTGTAATACTCTCAAGACATTGTAAACATCACAATCATTTTTTTTAAGATCACAAAATGTGTTTCTAAAAGCTAGAGTTAAAAAGAATATAAACGATATGCAAGAAAAACAATGAAAAATATAGGCAAAAATTAACATATAAAAAATAAATATTATGGAGTGAGTATAAGATGGAACGGAATAAATATTCACAAATTTCCTAAAAGAACAAGAAGAAACTAATATCGTTCATAATGTCTATCACTATTGAGTGTGATCTATTTGGACTTAAATATATAAGTTGAGATGTATAATAATGTATATGATTGATTATGTTTTCCTCATTATGTGAGGTCAATGAAATGACCATTTTCAATCTACCATCCAACGTGGGATGTCTAAGAAGGGTTTTATAAGTCCACATAACCTTACTCTTGACGTAAGATAACAAAGAAGACAAAAACAAGGATTATTTAGGTTCATTGTTGATTTTAGAAATATTTGAGAGCTCCAAGAAAAAAGAATAAAATATAAAATAAACACATGTAAACTCAATACAAGAAAATAGAAATGTTAAAATTTAAGAAAATAAAACAAAAAGAAATAAGATAGGATCTACATTTACATAAGATATATTTAGTATTAGGAACAATATAAAAGTATTTAATACAAATAATAAAATGTATTGTTGGATGCTAATGAATGGCATAACAATGAAAGCATTTAATGAGATAGAGAGAAATCAAAGTGAATGAAAGCATTGAAAGAGAGAGAGGAATCGATCACTAACTAGGATTATCTAGGCAAGGTTCAAGTTTAAAACTCACCACGAAAGAGAGAGGAATCAATCACTAACTAGGATTATCTAGGCAAGGTTCAAGTTCAAAACTCACCACGAGAGAGAGAGGAATCAATCAATAACTAGGATTACTTAAGCAAGGTTCAAGTTCAAAGCTCACTGACTACTATAATTTTTAAGCTAATGTCAACCATTAGGAAACTAGCACATAGCAATAAAATTATGACTTATCAAGGACCAAGGTGACCTGAGACACAACAGTGGTAAGAAATAAATTGAAAGTAAGATATAGATAAAGATAAAAATTAAATGAAAATAAAGTACATAAAAATATATGTAACCATGTAAAAAATATAAAAGACTATAATACAAACAATGAAACAATGGAACATATATATATTTTTAAATAACTATTTAAATCATATGAAACAAAGATGTAATGTAGAAGGGAATCTACTCAATATTAAATGTATCACAAAGATCCTTGAGAGTTGTTGTTGTCTATGGATCATTTCCATTCCAAATCCGGGTCAATGGATAAGAAAGATATAAGTGAGGGTAAATTATAAGTTGCTTAACTATTTTAATACACATACATGGTATTATTCCAATGTTAAATGTGGTAATTACTATAAATTCTCTTCACAACATAGTCTATGAATGGAAAATCGGTATCTTTGAAATTCCTAGTAATTAAACAAATATTATACTAAAATATTGCTTACACTTTAACATATTTGTTAATGCTCTTCAAATTGCTAGATAAATCCATTCTCAAGAACTTTACAACAACTCAAAAATAAGGCATCAAACTCAATAAAGTATCAAAGTCCAATAGAAATTAAAACCAAGAATAAGTCATCAAACTCCATAACCAATAGAGAGTAAAACAAATTAGGTGTGTGGGAAAACACAAAATTGTCTCAGAACTTTGCAATAATTCCTATTTTCCCCGTAAGAATCAATACTATAAACATATATAGTAGAAAAACTTAAAAACAAACATCTCCATAATCATTATTATAAACTTAAAAAAAGAATATTATATAAATATTAAAAATATAAAATAATTCTAATGAATATTTTATAGTTCCATGAATGTGGAGGTGGGAAAAAAATATTAAGCCAAATGTGTTAATATGCATGTCATCATATCCTCACGTCACCCTTATCTTAAGAGAATGAGGCTAAATATAAAGATATGAATGGGGATGGAGGAAGATATGAGGGTGATACTAAATATTGTTGAGGTGTTATATGGTTTGTAATGGAAAGTTAGTTGACTAACTATTTTGATGGATCAATTAGGGATGTTACTTAAAAGTCTACTTAAGTAGATTTGATAAGGAAAAATTGGTTGTATGGTTTAGTTGAGTTAATGGGTTGATTGTTAAGTTGAAGATATATAGATGGTAGAGTTGAGGGCAGTTACCATAGTTGAAGTCAATGGGTTTTTGTGCCTATAAATAAAGCATGATGTAAGGATAATGAAGAGTAATGGAGAACCCACCATTGGTAGAGTGTTAGGGTCCTACCCTAGACCCCTTACTTAGATATGTTATTAATGCATGTGGCCGATTAATTAGTTAGTTAATAGTCACTTATTATAAAAATGGTCCTCTTTGTTAATAAAACCCAAATTTTAGTAGGTTCTCATTAGAAGAGGTTAATATTCTCCATCGATAGACATAATTGAGTAAAAGGTTATGTAGTGTTTTGCCGAGAATTGCGATTATATTTAGAGTGTTTCTCTTGGAGGTTTCCCCCTTGAAGAGGCAAGTGGACATAACTCTCTATTTTCTATTATCAAAGGAACCTTTGTTGAGTTTATCTTTTCTTTAATGGAGTCATGGGTTTTGTTTCACACTATATTTCATGTGAATTACACTACATACATATCAAGTGATGTATGAGCACATTGGTACTAGGTGTGGAACAAGGTTTACATGCATTATAATCTAGCTAAATATTTGGTCAAGAATATAGGAGCGATGAAGCTCAAAAGTTGGTTGTTTTTCCTAGTTAAGGGTTTTGCAAGGTAACATATTTGTGTACTATGTGAATCTTATGGTGTGTTGTTTATTTTATGTTCTTTAAGTTCTCTCACGTGCATTTAAAGGTTATGTTAATTGAGCTTCTAAATTAGTTTATATGTCTTGTCGAATCTGTAATTAGATGTAAAATGTGTTCAAGATTGGTAAATATCATTAAAGATCACTCCATGCATCCATAGTTTGGTATCAAAACTATAAATCGGTGCTTGACGTCTAACATTTGGTATCATAACTATAAGTTGGGTGCCTCACGTCTAACATCTGGTATGAGATCACATTTTGGCTATAGGAGATGCCTTTATCATTAAAGGTTGTGGATCTTAGACCTTGATCTATTTAAGAAATAAATTCTTGATTAGATCTTAGATAAGCCTATTTAAATGAGAGTCTTAAGACAAAGCTTTGGTTAAAGAAGAATGGCTAGCGATACAAGAATTGAGATAGATAAGTTTAATGGCCATAATTTCGAGCTCTATAAGCTTGAAATGGAAGATCTCCTAATGGATTGTTGTGATTTTCAACTTGGAATACCTCCAACTGGCATGTCACTAGAGAATTGGAATAAATTCAAAAGAAAATTGAGGAGTATGATTTGACTTTATCTTGTAGATTTGGTGTTTATAAATGTCTTGGGGGAAGACTCGGCCAAGAAACTATGGGATAAGTTGGGAAAATTGTACCAATCAAAATTGTTTCTTTGAAAGAAACTTTATCTTTTGAGGATGAGAGAGGGTGATTTGATCATAGAATACCAAAATGCATTCAATGTTGTGATTAGTTAGATATTGTGTGTGGATATCTTTATAATAGAGGATGATAAATGTTTCAATCTATATTGTTTTTTTCTAGACATATGGGATATTTTAGTCATGGCTATTGGGAGTAATAAAACCACATTGATGCTTGATGATGTGGTGGCATCTTTGTTATCAGAAGAGATGAGGAAAAATAACATGAAAGGATTGACCAAGGACACATTATTGGTGAGATGTCAACTGGTTGATAGAGGAAAATGAATCCTCTAAAGGGAGATATAGATCAAAGGGAGTATCTATGTATCTTAGTCACTTGATGGTAAGATGTTAGAAATGTGGTAAAGTAAGGCACTACAAATGACATTTCAACTCAAAGGTTGTAAAGCAAAGTAAGGGATTTGACAAGTAGTTGACCGAATGAAAAAAAAATAAATAAATAAATAAATAAATTGAGACATTATACAAGTTGTCAAGGCAATTCAACCTAAGTGGATGTAATAGTGCAATCATTCCTAGAATTGAGGGGTCAACCTTTTATATAGCTGATTATAACATTATGTGTCATCAAAGGATGGGACATATTAGGAGGAAAAGTATTCAACCTACACAAAGAAAAGGTATGAATGAAGGATTGCATGATAACTCTCTAGAATTTGATATATATGAAAAATATATTTATGGAAAGCAAAATCTTGTTACATTCCCATATGGTGCTACAAGGGCAAAGGGGGTCCTAGAGCTAGTTCATAGTGATGTATATGGACCAGTACCAACATAATCACTAATTATATCTTTGTCTTATTTTTACTTAATCGATAGCCTCTTTAGGATGACATGGTTGTGTTTCTTAAGGAATAAGTCTAAGACTTTTAGGAGTTCAAATTTCTTATGAAAAAACTAGACAAGTAGGGAGATTGCAATAACAAATACTGACATCATATGTGAATTTTGTGGTAAAGAGTTTTAGAAATTATGAAAATAGCATGGAATAATATGAAAAACAACTATTCCATATAACCCTTAGAAGAATGAAATCGTTGAGAGAATGACCAAGATGTTTATGGACATGGCAAGGAGCATGCTAAAAAGTGTGTGATTGACACAATAATTTTGGGTAGAGACAATCAACACTGCATGCTACCTAGTAAATAGGTCTCCTTCATCAATGCTAGTTGACAAGACTCTAAATGAAGTATTGTTTGGTAAAAATCCATTATTCATACATCTTAGGATATTTGGTTTTGATGTGTTTCCCATGTTCCAAAAGAAAATAGAACAAAGTTGGATAACAAGGTAGTCAATTCTATTTTCATTGATTACAAGGATGGAATGAAAGGACATAAGTTAGGTGATCCAATGACGAAGAAAACTATTTATAGTTTAGATATGATCTTTAGGGAATTTATGTGTACTTCTAGGAATGAAGAGGCTCCAAAGGAGGAGGAATATTAGAATTTGTTTTTCAACTTAAAGCACGAGGAAAGTGATTCAAATTGGTTAACCGAATTGGATGAAGAGATGGAATCATATGCTCTAATCTTAAGGAGGTTTGGTTGATTAAGGAACCAAACTGAAAGGTATAATTCACCAAATTTCTATTATGCTTTAGTGTTATCTATCACTGATTATGAACTTGGGTCATTAAAAAGGAGTTAGTGAACTTGATAGAGGGTAAACTCTAGTTGAGAGCCATGGTTGAAGAAATGGTATCTTTGCATAAGAATGAGAAATGGGATTTGATCCAACTACTCGATGGGAGAAAGCTTGTTGGTTGTAAGTGGGTGTTAAAAAAAAAAACTAAATGTGACAAGTCACATTGAGAAGGAGAAGGTTCAACTAGTGGTGAAAGGTTATTCCCAAGTTGAGGGAGTTAAATTCAGCGAGATTTTTTTCCCATTGTAAAATTAACTTCCATTAAAGTTTTGATATCCCCTCGGTAAATATCTTTTTCGAAGTAAATAATTGTAATTATGTTAATTGATTGAGAGAGGGACATAAATTCCATTGTTTAAGGTAGGAGATTACTTGAGGGAATGTAGGTTTTAAATAGTAGGCATGGGTTGGCTGAAGTGGCCTTAAATGAGTTGATTGTGCAATAAGTCTAACCAACTAGAAAAGGAAAGGCCCGGGTGTCCTTAACTTCTAACAACAAGCAAATAAGGACAAAAATTAAACAGATCAGTATGGGTTACACTGTCAATGAAATGGGTTGCGTGGAACTTCGTGAAGAGGAGGTGGTTAGATGATAGATAGGATAAGGAAAAATAAGTTGAGGGGGATATACACTCTTGGGAATACTCATGTAGAAAAGGGGAATGCACACCAAAGCAACAAGAGAGCATAAAAAGCAAAAGAGTAGGAATCGTGATTCCTATCCCTAAGTTTTTTATCTCCAGATCAAAGCACAAGCTAAAGAATCCTCTGACACCAGGCTTACTAGGTAAAAAGCATCAAAGAGAGAGACAATAGTGGCTTACTTTCCGGTCTAAATAAACCATTGGATGCTGGTGGTTTGATGAACCTGCTAAATTGGAAGGATTTAGCCTGATGCTCGTGAGGGCTGAAAGAACCACCAACAGTTGCCTTGGGGCTAAAACTCTAGTTCTTAACTCACCATTGAACTAGCTGGAGAGTGATTCCTTTACAATAAACAACTTAACCACTGATTAATCTTCCTTATTGTGGCTCTCTTCTGCTATAGAGTGAGTTGAAGTTCTCTTTGTCGTGGTATCTTGGTGATGGGCCTCCAAATTAGACATAAATTAAGCCAATATGACCATCCTTTAGCGCATTAAACCTATTTTTTTTACATTTGATGACATGTTTTTAACTTTAATATGTTCATTAGGAAGGTTTAGATATAATTACATATTTTTGCCTAATATTATTTATTTTTGTAGAATATTGTGAGAATATTGGGCATATTATGAAGATTTGGAGGCTGAGATAATCTAAGGACTTGCTCCCTGCTACAATATGGACAAATATTAGATAATAAATGGACAATATATTATAAAATCATTGAAAAAATTTGGGAGCTCCAATGATTGACAAAATCTAGGAATGTGCCCCCTGTCATTTAATGCAAATTCCTGGTGTTGGGAACTAGATCCACTTTTTGAGGGATTTTGGAGGGGAAAACTACTTCCTTTCAAGGAGAATGCTTCTTCATCGCGTTTTATAAGTACCAATTTGAATTTTCCTCTAGAGGCATGTATTTCTTAGTCTTCTCATGAAGAAAACTTGTTATTTAGCAGTTTCACTTTAACTTTTAGCAAAGATGTACTTGGATTGATTAAAATAATGAATATTGGTGTCATTTTTGTTTCTAAAGCTTGGGTTAATTCATTTTAATTTGAGTATCCTTGGAATTGGCCATCCCAGGAGCGTCAAATCCATGTTGTACAATTTCTTTATTTCCTTTGAATGTTTTTTTCCCTTGCATCTCTAATTGTTGCATTTACTATTCATGCTTCTTTTGTTGTAGGTCATATTGGTTAAATTATTGAAGTGATTTGTTTTACATGTTATTTATAGAGTCAAAAGCATGATTCATCCTTAGAACAACTTTTAAAAGCCATATTCATCATTAAGCTACTTGGATTGGTTTACTAGTTCACAAATCTAGAATTTTTGGAAGTCTCTTGTAGCAAAATAGTAGTAATTTTATGCTATATTTTAGCACTTGTTAACGAAACTATTTTGAGTTGATTCCACCTAGATTGAGTCATAAAAAAAATCAAGTTAATATTTTTTTTTTACCCCGTAGCATTTGCACTCGATTAGGTTAGGCATTTGGTAGGTTAACTAGCTCACTGATTCTTAGATTTCTAGTTTTTGGAGTATTAATTTTCTGCTATTTTTAGCATCTGTTAAAAAGGGTATTTTTGAGTGATTTCACTTGGATTACAGTCCTAGGAAATCATGCTTAATATAAAAAATTACCCCATATCATTTTCATTCGATTTGATTGGTCATTGGTGAGATAAATCATAGGACAAACTAGATGATAAACTAGGCATTTGTCTTTTCAAATATAAAAATCATAATATTTTTGTGGTGTGCAGGTGCTACTTTGGATTTTCAGGGTTATAATTTCCAATTACACTCCTTATTCTACCACTAGCTCCTTTCTTGTACCTCAACAACTCCTCCAAAACACTGTTCATCGAGAGTACATTATTGGTTTGTTGAAGGCCACTATGTGCATTGTTCCTTGTGCAATATGGGCCCTTGAAGGGTACTAAACTTGGCAAGGGAAACATACAATCTTCTCCTACCTTACATTACCCTTTCCCACCTTTATATCATATTTTACACCCTTAGAATGCTCACAGATCCAATCCTATAACAAAACAAGGCAATCCTATAACATCCTGTAGCAGTCCTGTAACATCATGTAGCATTGTCTAAACTTGACTAGATTTGCTCCAAAAGCTTGACCTTTGCCTCTTAGCCTTGAAAATTTTACCTTAGGCTTTGAAATAATGATTGAGGAAGACTAAAGACCACTTAGGACTTGCATTTTTTACCTCTGCAACACATCTCAACAATTTGGGTTAGTGGACAGATTTATGAATTTGATAGCACAATAATGATTTTTTTAATTGCCGCATCTAATGAACTCTATCAATGGATCTAAAATCTTTGGAATACAATGATTGATTACATGCTCTTTACTTCATGCAAGTTATAATAGTTTTCTTTCTTTATTCTTAAGTTATGGCTTCTATTTCAACCATTGTTATTTCCATCCCATAGACTAGGTTTCCTTTTAGTGCAACATTTACATTTTGCAAGTTGCTTAATGTTTACATTTTTGCAAGTAGTATAGCCTTTACATTTTTGCAATTACAATTAACATTTACATTTGAGTGAGCAGCAATTCTGTTTCTTGCAAATAGAGTAACATTTTCATTTATGCAATTAGTTTCTGCTTTGATTTCATGACATTCATTTCATTACATCAGATCAACAAAAGAATGACACATTTCATGTTGCACATATAATGTCGACACCTATTAAGTTTGTACAGACCTCGGGTTTATAATTTAAGTTGGTAGCCATGGGATTTGAAGCATTCTTGTTGCAACACTGGGGCTCATCACTTTTTGGCACCTTGTCGGGGAGGTGTCAAAGTATGCATTATTTTCTTCCCTAGTTGATATATATCTTTTACTTTATGCAAAAATAAAAATAAAAATTAATCATGCATATTTCATTTAAAAAGGATAAAAATTGCATTGCATTAGCATTCTTATTCAAAACAAATTAAAACAAAAAAAAATACTTCTCCAACACCAAACCCCCCCCCCCCTCCCCCCACCCATATTGACATGTAGTGTAGTTCATAACCACATCACCATCCACTTTTGTAGGAATAATAAGAGGAGGTTGCAAAGAATGTAGAAGAAGTGGATGGAGATGATGACAATGAGGAAGATCCTCTTGGATTTCCCATTCAAGATAGTGATATCATTGTTCATATGAAGAACATCCGTCCATCTTTCCTTCCCAATTCCATGATATGAGGTCAGAGGATCAGAAAACCTTTCTCTTTGAATTTGAAATACTTTGTAGATCTTATGGTTACTTATTAAACACTCAAAATTTGACATTGTTTTGGACAACATTGAAGGATAGATCTCTTAAATGGTTCATGAGTTTAGGGACTAATTCAATAAGATCATGGAATGATATGAAAAATGATTTTCTAGAAAAATATAAAGATCATGATGTTAAAGGAGAAATATTTAGAATGACTCAAAAATAAGATGAGAGCCTTGAGGATCTAATAGACATATTTATATATAATGTTAAGAGGAAAAAATTACATCATTTAGGATTTGATACACTAAAACCCTCTTACTTAGAAAACTTAGTGATGGGTGGATTGATCCACTTGATCTCATGAGTAGAGGTGCGTTGTGGCCAGCAACAACCCCTCTTCTTATTTAGTATTAGTAATAATACTAAATAAGTGGGGACCCTTAGTCAAAAAAAATTTAAAAATGAATTAGTGCTTGCATTTCCTTTTCAATAAACTTTACCATCATAAACTTAGGAAAATATCCTTAAAAAAATCTAAAAAGATTAAGTTTCATGATAAGGTAATATAAAATCATTCCTTAATAAATATCGCATCGCAAAAGGAACAATAAGATACTCCCTTACAAGCCGAATTCTGAGATTGTGAGATCGTGATGCAAGACTACATACTGAAATATATATATCGCATCCCATGCATCAAAGACCGCTTATTCTGAAAAATCTTAAACGCCAATATGCGATGGCGCATATCGCAAAATCGCATTTCGCAGAAATCACATTAACAAAATTGTCACATGTTGCGTTCCCACGATATTGCGATAAAGCGGCAGGGCGATATTGCGACAGAGTGGCGAAATGGTATCATGGAAACGCGATACAGTGATCTACGATATTGCGAAGCAAATCGCAAAATCGCTTCATCGCGAATCTTTCAGGCTCATTATTCGAGAAAACTTTTTCCATGAACCGAGACCTGCTACGCGCTTTAATGCTAATTAGTGAGTTAGTTGCCAGTTGTTAATGAAATATGATTGTGTGCTTATCAAATAGTCAATTCACGTAAGGTGGTATAATTTTTATGTCTTCGGCATTTAAAAGCTCTCTCATCACCTTTCCTTACCATTACTCTCACCTCACTTGTAAACTACAAGAACGAAGAACAAAGAACTATACAAAGCAGTTCACAGGATATCAAGGGGAAGAAAGGCAAAGCTCTGAGCTCTGAAGACAAAGAAATGACACCCCTATATACATACATCCCCTGTAACGGAGATGTTGGTATCACGACTTGGGAAGGCATGTATAATTTACTTGAAGAAGAAAATCCCAAGGTGACGGAGGTTACAGCTATTGTTGTTTCACAGGGGTCTTCTGAGGCATCAATTGCAGATTTAGCTTGTTCATTCTTGCACCGGATAGCGGCAAGACCCAAAATTCTCCCCTACACACATATGATTAAATGGGTACTAGAAAGCGCGTACATAAAAACAGACAATTTAAGACTCCGGGTCAAGAACTTATGGAATTATTATTTTCACAAAAATTTGAGCTTTACATCCACTAAAAGAAAGCGCACAAGAGGCGAAAATCGCACCAAGGAAGCCCGGATCAAGAAACAGAGGCAATTTCCGATGCGCGATTAGCGCTAATCACGCATCGCTGGGTAAAACTTCTTAAAATGGAAAGCCTCTAATTGCTCAGTCACCTGTAAGCCCAGAAATTCGGAAAAAGAACGCTAGAGGTTAAAAAGTAAAACTTGAATCCTAAAACCAGTAGTAATTGTCTGAAATATATTCAATATGGTATGTACATATGTACAGCAATTGCAGACAGACTGGAGACAGAAAGCTCAAGAAAAGGCAAAATCAATAAAAAGATTAACTAAGTTGAATTGGGATTCTTACTGGGCGTATTTGGTAAAACCACACAGCCAGTGTATCACCCTCAAATGCATCATCAATTCTGCCGAAAAGATAGTGCCAGCTCTTGCTGATCCCATTTTCACAGGACAGTTGAAGTATGAAGTTAGCCAGCCGACCCTACTCAAGCAAATGTTTAATGCTTGCAATTTCAAGGATCAGATACAGAAATAGTTAGTTGTTAAGTTTAGATTCAATATTAGTATTAATTTTGCTTTATTTTTGCCTAGAAAAAGGACGGTCATTTAAACCGTACCCTACTTTTTTGTAATAAGTTATTTTTAGATTTAGTTAGTAGTATTTAAATCCTTCTCATGCATTTAGAGAAGGGTCCAGAAATTTATCAAAAACTTGTCCTCAGAACATGCACTTTTGCACCCTCCGAG